>CM030179.1:20188254-20268038 GCA_017639675.1 Aplochiton taeniatus
CTGTAATTTCGGAAGTAGTTGTCATGGTATTTTGTTGTCATGGTATCATTAACGAAGATGTGAGAAACTTTATTTAACACTATCCTATTCTATCCTATCTGTCTTTTTAAGTTCGTATTTTGGCATCATCTTTTTACAAACTGGTTATTCCTCTTTAAACCTCCCTACCAACGCATTTTACGTCTGCTGACTTCGCTCCTTGGAGGTATTTGACTGGGATTTAACTTATTTGTTTAAACTAGCTGTATAGTTGAGAAAACACCTAACGCTACTAACGATAACTCTCACTCTAACCGTTTCAAGTGGAATCTTATGAATAATTATTGAATCAGGTATTACAAGTTTTTCAATCTATTTTGGTCATTGACTTGATTCATGTAATTCTTTTTTGTCCACAAGGAGCTGTAATTGAATAGATTGCGAGAAAATAAAACATAAGTAAACAAAATGTTTCAATAAAACATTTCCTTGTATATGTGTTGTCTATGATTTACATAGAACTATCATTAGTATAGTTTACATAACTTATCGGTCATTCAAACAAATGAGTTGAGTCAACAACAAAAAAAAAGACGTCAAGGAAGCGATACATTCTTTAAACGATATGGGGTATAACAGAATAAAAAGGGCAGAGAAAAACCAGAAAGGGAGGAGGGCAGTAATATAAGTGCTGAAGGGATTGGAGCGCTTTGAATGACTAAAATGTTTGATTCAAATATAAATGTGATGGCACACACACGTAGACTTTTATCTTTCAAAACCTGTTTATTTATTTATTTATTTTAGTGTATGTGGGTATGTATGTATGTGTCATGTATGAATGTATGTAAGTCACGTATGTATGTATGAGTCATGTATGTATGTATGTGTCACATATGTATGTATGTATGTATGTAAGTCACGTATGTATGTTTCATGTATGTATGTATGCATATCATGCATATTAATTTATTGTGCTGCCTGTTCCCTAGGTCCCACTGAAAATAAATGGAAGAAAGATTACATTGAGTTTTCTTGGTGGTTTGATAGATTACATTCAGTTCACCATTGTTTTCATTAGTATTGTCCAGAACATGTAAAAAGTCCTCACCATATTCTCGGCCCGCAAACATTTCTTCTATATCTGAAAATATAGGGGAAGTAGAAAACATTTGTTGAGGCAAGTGTTACTTTTGGGGATTGATATCCTCCTCTATTACTTTGAAAGGTAATATAATGTTGGTAGGTCTATGTCCAATAATAATAATTGAATAAATAGTCTAATCTTCCAATTTGTTGTTATTTAGTAAACGCTTATGAATAAAAACGTATGAATAAATTGTTAGTTTGTTAGTGAGTTTTATTGTGGAAAAAAGGATTTAAAATTTACCGGGATATGGAGAAAGACATCAATCTAATGCTGTTCAGCGACAATTAAGTACTTTTAGGGACCATGATTTGAGGGGCATATCTCCAAAGCATGAAGGGTGGATGGTCCTAGGTCTAGCAGATCTGTCTAAGTGATTTATCCACGAGACCTAGGCATGAGACCTAGGAATGACAGTGTTGTGATTCGCTTGTTAGATACCAAGTTTAACCTGAAATGGGTGGTATTATTCTGTTGATGGTGAACAGATAGGCCTAGCTAAATTCAATAACATGAACTCATCATTGGGGTGTCAAACTACCTTGCAGATGTGCTTAGTTCTAATGTAGGGAAGACTGACACAATCACACTTATTTTTCCATACAATCTAAACTCAGCATGTATTTTCATACAATGAAATGACATGCAAATTGTCTTTATTCCAGCCATCATACCTATACCGATACTTAGTGATGATACCTATCCACAATACCTAGCTATACCTATCCACAATACCTAGTGATGATACCGACATATGACCCCCCCCCCCGCCTTCGGCAAATCACTCAGACATTTCCGCTAGACCTAGGCATCTCCTTATTTTGGCGGGATGAAGTATGAAGTTACGTAATACGACTGTCGTAAAGTGGACAATTAGCTTGGGCCAGCTAAATCTTTGGGCTAAAGCTTCAGATTAAAGATATAAATGAATATGTAAAAGGAAACCCCATATTTCAGATTTTAAATAAATATTTCGACTTTTTTGAAATATAAAAGTTGACATTTTTTTTAGATTAAAATTAAATATACAATTTTGTTAAATATTTACAGAAGAAAACAAAGATTTAAGTATTTCAAAAAGGTAAAATTAGTTTCCAAACCACTCAAATAAACTTTTAATTTGTTTTTAAAACATTTATATATCTAAGAAAAATAGGGTACAATTTCATGTAAATTTGAGAAAAGGTTATAGATTTATCTTAAATCTAACTCTATAATGCACTCTAACTTTAGTTTACACTCGGCGCCCCATACTATCCACCCTCCATACTAAAGTCCAGTCAACAATTTATTTGATACTTTGATCACGGTTCGCTGAGTCTTCCTTCTATGTCTAGTTAAAAGCGCTAATGCGACGATGTATTTTAGGGAAGTAGCAACACAATTAAAGTATTTGAAACTAATTTTAAGCAACAGATGTATCACTCAGTGTCAGATCCCGAGAGGGGTTGTCTTCAAAATGAAGCTAAGTTTGATCGTTAGGTGTTATGGGAAGTGCCCTGCATTTAAACACTAGTGGCGCTCCAATTTTCAGGGCCCGTTTCAGCCAAAATACACACCACGCATTGACATCAATAAATCATGTTTGCCCCAGTGCAAATGTCAGACTCCAGCAAGCAGTCTGACATTTGCTTCGTGACTCGACGGTTGCTCGTCACTTTCCTCTCCTTCATCACCTGTCTCTTCTGCTTCCTCAATGTCTGTCTGCTGCCACTGGCTTTTTTCTCCCCCCCTATCTTCTACAATCTCGGCAGCTTGTTCACCCTTTTTTTCTTCATCTTTCTCCATGTCTGCTTTCTGCTTCTGTCCTCTCTCGGCCTCAACTCTTTCTCAACGGACGTAGATTACTGCATATGCTGAACACGGGGCATTTAGGAGCATGCAGTCGTTATTGACCTTTTTAAAGTGAATGTCAAGGAAGTGGCCTTTGTACCCATCATTGATCTCATTGGCTGTTTTCGTTGTCCATCAGACAGTACCGCCCAACAATTAAGTCTACCACACGATAGAATTGAAACACTAGCGCTATTTCATATATATCAACAGTGCTTGCATTTTTGTTCACAAGATATTGTTCTAGGTTTACAATGTTGCACCTTTCCAGCATTTTCGCAACATTCTTCTTCTGTGACATTTTTACACATTTATCACATTGGCCAAAATTTGCCAGTAAAACAAAAGTCCCCTCATAGTCTTCACCTATCTTTAGACTATATCCTTTACTACATACCGTGCCTTGTATTTGGCCAATCTATCAACATCGTTCTTTTTTGTAGACGTTTGCCCAAGAGCTGAAATGTGAATGATGAAACATGAAATCATTATTTGTTATAGTTATGGAATGATGTTACATGAAATAATAATGGGCTATATTTCATGGAAAGACTGATCTGGATATTAACATTATTTATTTACTGATTCCGCATCCGTAATTAAAGGTGCCTATTTAAGTGGGAAGCCACAACACCTGTGCAGGAGAGATAATCCTGGTTAGACGGGGAAGCGGAACAGCTTTTTGACCACCCAAAACGCAGCATAGACAAAAATATGTGTATCATTCGTTCTTTTTTAATTCAATTCAGGATCCACTGATGTCGTTATGTCATTATTCATTTTTTAATCCAATACCAAAAAACAAATAACGGTTTGTTTTTCGTATTTTCGATTTTATGCTCAGATCAAAAATAGGAAATGAAAAAAACGAACTCGATTTTGATAGTCTTGATAGTTTTATTTTGGTATTTTATGCTGAATCTTTCTACAGTCCTTGAAATTGCAATTGTCTGTGAGAAAAAGAAGAATTTACAGGTTACCTCTTTGATAACTCTTTTTGAAAGGAATGTAATGATAACCTCAGAGGTATAATCAATACTGACCCAGGTGGGGGATGAGGGCCATTGGGGAGGCGAGATCAGTCATGCTAGCCAGACTGCCGGGCTCAGGGTTGGGGGTTTGTCCGATAACTTCCTGATGTTGTAGAAGGAGAGGAGGGAGAAAGTTAGGCATTAGGTAACCCAGGGTTTCCACCCCAGAAAGACTCAAAGGGATTTATTCATTCTAAGCCTCCAAATCATGCTTGGCAACCCAGGCCCATTAATCCGTGGGGTCACTGATGGGCTCGCTCGGTGCCACTCGTTGCCTTGGACCTCCACAGTCTGGGTGGAGTTCAGGGAGATTATCACCGTTATTACCACACACACCGGTTGTTAGAGGAACCATCAGCAGCAGACTAGCACTCAGTGCTCTAATTGGCCAAGTCACTAAATACCTGGTTTATAATAATGATGTGATTCTCATCAACAGCCTTCATTTAGTGTGGATTGATTGATTGCCGTTGATTCTAATTGATGCTGGAGGAGGTTTAGGTGGCTTTTCAGACTTGGAAAGGGGCTTGGAACATAAGACGAGATTTAAGTGTAAAATACAAACTCGATTAAGGTAATATTTAAGGTCAGTTAAAGTACTTTTCTATAATTGAACTAAACCATAAGAACATACTGAATCATGAGAGAAATAATTACTAGAGGTTTCGTTGTGTCCACCCAGCAGTTCAACTCCTTATTCCAGACTATCAGCAACACAAAACCAAACATGTATGTAAATCAAAAGACAAAAGCAGACTTCCTTACTCAAAAGGTGCAGTATTTTCCTTATTTGGTTATAGTGTCCAGATGTTTGCTCATGATTTCCCATCCGTACAGGCTTCAGGGCAGCAGGTGTTACGGTTGGCCAGGTCTGTGTTAAACAGCATCCAGTTATACCACACATCTTTGAGCTATTATGTGACTACCTTTCATTTAATTGGGATACATCTTTGTTTACATCATACAGTGTACATATTATAATATGTCAGTTTGGTCTGAGGAGGAATGTCTATAGGCAAGGTACTCTGGTGGGTGTTCACCTGGAGAGGGCTGTCTCCCTCGTGTCCATGCTGACCAGTCGGTGCCTGAACATTGGCCTTGAGGAAGACCTTCATCTGTGGCTCTGCCCTGGTGTTCTTCTGAGGGATGTCCCCCGTAGTGTTGTGTGTCTTCTGGGCATTAATCACAGACGCCGCGCCATTCAGGAGACCCTCTTCCAACATTAGAAGGCGTTGGGCTTCATCTGACTGAAATGTGTTGACCTCCAGCTGTCACGCCTGGCAGCATACCTGACTTTCGCCACTAGATGGCAACCAGGACTCATCCACCTTATGATTATTGTTGGCACCTGGGTGAATGTTTGTCATTGCCTGCACCTGTTGGCCCTCTGTATATATTGTCTCCTTGTCTTGTTTCATGTCACTGGATTATTGCATTTGTTTGTGTCAGTTTGTGATTTTCCCAGTAAAGTATTTGTTCCCCTATTCCTCCGTATCCGTACCTTTTGTTTACCGCTCTGTTCCGGTTACCCGCGTGACAGAATAATCCAGTCAATATTAACAGTATGGACCCAGCTCAAGTTAAACGGGTTCTGGAGCAGCACGAAGGACGCCTCGGTTTGCATGACAAGGCGCTCCAGGAAGCCGCCAGCGAACTTCGGTCGGTTGTTGCTTTACTCCGCCAACAAATCCCACCAGCGGCAACCAGTGCTCCGACTCCCGATCAGATTACTCAGCCCTCTCGGAACAACGGACCTTGGCTTTCCCCACCCGAGAGGTACGACGGTCATCCGGAGAAGTGTCGCGGATTCCCCTCCCAATGCTCTCTCCACTTCGCTCAACGGCCTTCTGTTTTTATTGCGGACCAGGCAAAAATAGCGTTTATTATTTCTCTTTCGTCCGGTGATGCCCTGGCTTGGGGCTCAGCTCTTTGGGGGGAACAGACCCCGCTCTGTTATGATTACTTGGGTTTCGTTCAAGAAATGAGACACATGTTCGACCATCCCGTTAAAGGCAGACATGCCGCTAAGCGACTGCTCCATATACGTCAAGGGCAACGCTCAGTGCCTGCCTACGCAGTGGAGTTCCGCACCCTAGCACTAGAGGCAAGATGGTCCGAAACCGCTTTGGTTCCTGCCTTCCTGGAGGGACTTAACGACGATCTGCAGAGTGAGTTAGCCATCCAACCACCTCCGGCTACCCTTAAACAGGCGGTCGATCAGGCTATCTGTATGAAGGAGCGCCTCTGTGATCGGCACGCAATTCAGCAAAGACGAGGGGGAACCACTAGGGAGGTATACTCGTCACCACCTCTTCCTCCTCTGGCTGGAGATACCTCGGAGCCCATGCAGTTGGGTCGTGCCCGGCTCACCCTGGAGGAGAGAACCAGACGCATTACCTCACGGTCATGTCTCTACTGTGGTGAGTCGGGACACTTCATCTCTCTCTGTCCTAAGCGCCCGGGAAACGCTCATCCCCGTTGACCCCAGGGAGGAGAGCAACGGGATGGTTTGTGTCCTCCCAAGCCCCTGTGTCTTCCTGCTTCCTCCCTACTGTCCTGTCCTGGTCTGGGAACCTCCATTCTACCCCTCCATTGGTTGACTCCGGAGCGGCTGGTAATTGTATAGACTCGGCCCTAGCTAAGAAACTCCGCATTCCCCTTGTTCCCCTGGACGAGACCCGCACCATCACCGCCCTGGACGGCAGTCCATTGGGTTCAGGGACCATTACCCACGCCACTGTTCCTCTTACTCTGTCCCTGTCCGGAGCACACCAAGAGACCATTCAGCTCCTACTGGTCTCCTCTCCTGCCTTTCAGGTTGTCCTAGGGTACCCTTGGTTGTACATCCATAACCCCACTGTGGACTGGCCAACAGGCACCATCACCTCCTGGGGCGCATCCTGCCAAGAGACGTGCCTGTGGACCCGACTGCTTCCCGGTTCTCTTCCCACCGATTCGCCATCAACCTCTCCCTCGTACCCTCTGCCTACGCCGACATCGCACCCGTCTTCAGCAAAGACCTGGCTAGGATACTTCCTCCTCACCGTCCCTACGACTGTGCCATTGACCTCCTTCCAGGTACCAGTCCCCCTCGTGGCAGGCTCTACTCCCTCAACCGGGCTGAAACCCAGGCCATGGAGGAATACATCTGGGATTGCCTTGCTGCTGGTACCATCCGCCGTTCCACCTCTCCTGCCGGGGCAGGTTTCGTCTTCGTGGAGAAGAAGGGCAATGGACTCCGCCCTTGCAGTGATTACCGGGGTCTCAACGCCATCACAATTAAGAACCGGTACCCTCTCCCCCTCATGAACACGGCTTTTGAACGTTTGCAGGAGTCATCGGTTTACACCACGCTGGATCTCCGCAGCGCCTACCATCTGGTGCCCTTCAAGATCGTGGGCCGGATTACGCCGGTGTCCTATCGCCTCCAGCTTCCGTCCAACATGAGTCCACCCGACGTTCCACGTTTCCCAGTTGAAGCCTGTCCTCATCAGCCCCCTTCAGCCTCCCACTCCTCCTCCTCCTGAGCCTCGGGTCATCAACGGGCTGCCGGCCTACACAGTCCACCGTCTCCTCGACTCTCGTCGGCGTGGACGTGGGGTTCAGTTCCTTGTGGATTGGGAGGGGTACGGTCCGTAGGGAGCGAAGCTGGGTCCTTGCGAGGGACATTCTGGACTCCTCCCTTATCCGGGACTTCCACGCTCGCTTCCCTGCCAAGCCAGGAGTCGGTCCTAAGGGAGGGGGTACTGTCACGCCTGGCAGCATAACTGACTTTCGCCACTAGATGGCAACCAGGACTCATCCACCTTATGATTATTGTTGGCACCTGGGTGATTGTTTGTCATTGCCTGCACCTGTTGGCCCTCTGTATATATTGTCTCCTTGTGTTGTTTCATGTCACTGGATTATTGCATTGGTTTGTGTCAATTTGTGATTTTCCCAGTAAAGTATTTGTTCCCCTATTCCTACGTATCCTACCTTTTGTTTACCGCTCTGTTCCGGTTACCCGCGTGACACCAGCACTGCAATCTGTTGCTGATTATCCTCCTTATATCCTACCAGCAGTGCAGGGCTTATGATCTCATCTAGGGCTAACTGTACCCCAAGCTCTGTCTTTAGTGGAACCATAATTGCAGGTTGCTGAAGATCGTCCTTCAGGGGGAGGTTGGTAAGGCACATCTGAGGTTCCACCCCCATGATAAGATTTCCAAAAAGGCTTTTATACCTTTGTCTTGGAAATCCATTGACAGGGGGTTGGGCGGGAATAATTTTGCCAAAGCCTCCTTGTTGGTGTCCGCCTGTCTCTCTGGTTTTTCCTCTATGCTGGGAGCTTGGAGCATTACACTGGCAGCCTGCGTGGCATTCATCGTCAATGCTTTCTCTGTCAAAAGCTCCTCTTCCACCACTTGAGGGCTCTGGGCCTCTTCATTCAGAGAAAGGGTGTCGACTTTCTGCATGCCAGTCTGTCGGTGATCGTTCTCCACTTCATTGTCATTGAGGGTGACAGTCCCAAACTCAAGTTGCTGCTTGAATGGAGTTCTCACCTCCTTGGCAGCAACATGAACTGCGTGATCTGCCCTCAGTGGAACCTCTGGTATGTCAACACTCTCTGGAGTCCATATAACCTTTACAAAGGTCTCGTCAAGGACCTTCATACTCACAGCTGCAGTGGCGGACACCTCACAAATAACGTTTTGTTGTGAATGGAGACAAGGTTTATCTTCTAGGGAAGTCTGAGATGGATCTGTCTTTTGGGCAGTAGCAACATCCTCTAGGGCAGGGCAGTCTTCATCGTTCTCCAGCTCAGAGCTTGTGTCCTCCACCAGTAGTTCCTTGGCCTGTGGAGTTACGTCATCATCCATGACGGTGTGTCTCTTGTCAGAAACTACGTCTCCATTGCGCTCTGGCTTTGGTGTTTCCAAGGGGAAGATTTTGTGGACAGCTTCAGTCTCCAGTTGCTGCACCTGTACCTCAAGAACGGCAGTTTTAAATGTCTCTTGGTTCTGTTGAAGTAGCAGCTTTTCTTTATCTTTCCCCTCAGTTTTGTTTTTCTCTGAAACATCTTTTGTTCAGACTCTGATTCTTCCATTTTATGCTCCAGCTTCATGTTAGCCCCCTTGAGGTTTTGAAGAAAGGCAGTTTGGATGTCATCCTCATCATGTCCCTCTGTTGGTTCTGGCCCTTTGGGGTTGGAAGCTTTCTGCTGGAATAGGACACCAAAAATGTAAGTTGTCCATGAAGAAAACAACCGACAGACAGACAGCAAACTCAATAGACACAAGTGGGACACAACTGTTCTGAGTTTTGTCCTACCACTCTTTACCTTGGTCAACTTAGCCTCCAAGTATAGCAAGCGAGCGCGTTCCCACCGTTCCAGATCAATCTTGTTTTTCCTCTTCATCCTCTCGATGACAAAAATGATTTCATCGCTACATAGAAGACAAGATTTGAAGTTATTATATTGCAGATGGTCTTTAACATAACCATCTTACTGGTTGATGCTTGTTACTAATGACACATTTATTTTGAAAGATGTTAGTTGATCAAAGCCCTTACCAATCATCAGATTAGAGAGGCCAATCAGAATCCGGGGTAAGTCCCATGCTGTATGGAACAGGACCAAAAGGCCCTCTGGGAATTGTAGTCATTCCATTCCACTCTCTATGACAACTGCCACAGTAGTAGTGGTAGTGGTGGTGGACCTCGTAAGCTGACAGCAATGACCCGTGACCCTCTGAGGGGAAGTCCCCTCACCACAGTTCCTCCTCTCTGTGAACAGGTTAGGAACAAGTCATTCATTGACTCCCCTACTCAGAAAGGAAGTGGGATGCATCTATGAGGCTCAGGTGACAACCAGATGAGATGCTTACCGGAGTAGTTGCCGTTGGTGTGTTGTGTGGTGTCATTGCCATGACTACTGGGTTTACTGTCTGTAGAACATGGCCCTCCTTTCTCCTTCATTATTACATATTAGTAAATGTATTCATATAACAAATACAATAAAATTCAGTTTTGAAGTACATGCCGTTTAAAACAATTTACAGTATTGAAAGATGTTGAGTACTCACAGGTGGGCTGTCCATGTTGCTTAAGTAGCTTGTAGCTTAATACATTCTCTCTCAGTGAAAAGATTTACACTAAATGAAGCTTGTGTCCACCTGCAGGCTAGTTTATTATTACGATAATTTCTTTCTATTGTGACAACATTTATGAACATTAAGACCTCGGATTCCAAGAAATCAAAACTACCCAATGGAATTCAAGCAATTGATTTAGAATTGGAATGTACAGAAGTTGTCCTTGGGTTAACTTGTTAATGTTCCGCCCACTATGGTGGCTCTTGATAGCTCTAAAAACATCTACAGAAGGACTTTGCTTTTAAAAACATGTTTAATTTGATTTTCACTACCACATGATAAAAGAGGTTAAATTCAAACAAATGCTAAACATTTCATGTTCTTTTTTTCTTTTTCAAAATAGAGTTATCGTTAAATCATGTTAGTCATGAATATCTATGTAAATTCTTTAAATTGTGTACTAACCAACCCCACCAAGAAAGCAACAATATGATTCGTTTTGGTAAATCTATATTATCTAATAATCATTACTTAATATAAAATATCCTCCATGCAGATCTCCTCTAGAGCAGTCATGTTTTGGGGCTGTCACTGGGCAACACGGACTTTCAACTCCCTCCACAAATTTTCTATGGGGTTGAGGTCTGGAGACTGGCTAGGCCACTCCAGGACCTTGGAATGCTTTTTACGGAGCCACTCCTTCGTTGCCCGAGCGGTGTGTTTGGGATTATTGTCATGCTGGAAGACCCAGCCACGTTCCATCTTCAATGTTCTCACTGATGGAAGGAGGTTTTGGCTTAAAATCTCACGATACATGGCCCCATTCATTCTTCCCTTAACACGGATCAGTTGTCCTGTCCCCTTTGCAGTAAAACAGCCCCAAAGCATGATGTTTCCACCCCCATGCTTCACAGTAGGTATGGTGTTCTTGGGATGCAACTCAGCATTCTTCTTCCTCCAAACACGACGAGTTGAGTTTTTACCAAAAAGTTCTATTTTGGTTTCATCTGACCACATGATATTCTCCCAATCCTCTTCTGGATCATCCATATGCTCTCTGGCAAACTTCAGACGGGCCTGGACATGTACTGGCTTAAGCAGGGGGACACGCCTTGCACTGCAGGATTTGAGTCCCTCTCGGCATAGTGTGTTACTGATGTCCCTTTGTCCCAGCTCTCTGCAGGTCATTCATCAGGTCCCTCCGTGTAGTTCTGGGATTTTTGCTCACCGTTCTCATGATCATTTTGACCCCACGGGATGAGATCTTGTGTGGGGCCCCAGATCGAGGGAGATTATCAATGGTCTTGTATGTCTTCCATTTTCTTACAATTGCTCCCACAGTTGATCTATTCACACCAACCTGCTTGCCTATTGCAGATTCACTCTTCCCAGCCTGGTGCAGGTCTACAATTTTCTTCCTGGTGTCCTTCGAAAGCTCTTTGGTCTTGGCCATGGTTGAGTTTGGAGTCTGACTGTTTGAGGCTGTGGACAGGTGTCTTTTATACAGATGACGAGGTCAAACAGGTTCCATTAATACAGGTAACGAGTGGAGGACAGAAGAGCTTCTTAAAGAAGAAGTTACAGGTCTGTGAGAGCCAGAAATCTTGCTTGTTTGTGGGTGACCAAATACTTATTTTCCACCATCATTTACAAATAAATTCTTTAAAAATCCTACAATGTGATTTCCTGGATTTTCCTCATTTTTGTCTCTCATAGTTGAAGTGTACCTATGATGAAAATTCCAGACCTCTCTCATCTTTCTAAGTAGGAGAACTAGCACAATCAGTGGCTGACCAAATACTTTTTGGCCCCACTGTAAGCACAGGACAAACCTTGCTGATTTAGCCTATTTCAATGATTTTTAAACATTATTTCAGTGCAGCCGTTTCTGCAATTAGTAGAGAGGTCAAGTCAGATTGATCTCTCTACTCCTCTCCCTCTCACACACACAGAGACCTAATGTAAAACCCATATATTTAGTGTTTGGTCTTAAAAGATTTGTTGGCCTCTGTGCACTGTGATGAAGTGACTTAAGTTGAAGTCATAGTAAGTCTTGAAAATAAAATTGTCATTTTGGAGTAGTACATTCCTTTCACACCTCCTGCCAGAGAATTAAGGGTGGCTGATGGCCGGTGATCTCTATGGACATGTTGAGCGTTTCTACCTGTCAGTGACACAGAGGCAAAGAAAAACTGTGCTAAATCAGACGGATTGGAAAGTTTCTCTTATATTTAAAATCAATGCGAGTGTTACAAGTCCCACGGTGGTAATAAAGGGGTGAGTGTTGACCTGTAGCTGTATTTACAGGGAAACATTGAAGACAAAAGTTACTGTCTGATGACTTTGGCTGCCATGTCAACTCTTTATTTGACATATTCAACTAATTCACTTCGCTCTACTTGGTAGAAAAACAATGAATCATCTAACCATTTACTTCATATAAACATCAATACATGAAATCCAGTCAGTAAAATACACTTTTACTATACCAGCACATATAATACTACATAATCTCCATGGCATCTCCAAACTCCTCCCACACCCGCTGCATCGCCTCTGCCACCTCCGAGGCTGCAGTCCTCCGTGCCTGTCGATACCTTGCAACTGCTTCCGGAGTCCCCCGGGATAACATATCCCGGAAGGCTTCCTTCTTCAGTCGGACGGCTCCCCTGACCCCTAGTGTCCACCAGGGGGTTCGGGGATTACCGCCCCTTCAGGCACCCAAGACCTTGAGACCACAACTCTCAGACGCAGCTTTAGCAATGGAGGCTTTGAACATTGCCCACTCTGGTTCTATGCCCCCAGCCCCCACAGGGATACAAGAGAAGCTCCGCCGGAGGTGTGAGTTGAAGGCCTCCCGTACCGGGGCCTCCTCCAGACGTTCCCAGTTCACCCGCACTACACGTTTGGGCTTACCAGGTCTGTCCAGAGGCTTCCCCGGCCACCTGACCAAACTCACCACCAGATGGTGATCAGTTGACAGCTCCGCCCCTCTCTTTACCCGAGTGTCCAAAACATAGGGCCTCAGATCCGATGACACGATAACAAAATCGATCATTGACCTTCTGCCCAGGGTGCTCTGGTACCAAGTACACTTATGAGCATCCTTATGTTCGAACATGGTGTTCGTTATGGCCAGCCCATGACTAGCACAGAAGTCCAATAACAAGCCACCACTCGGGTTCAGATCCGGGCGGCCGTGCCTCCCAATCACGCCCCTCCAAGTGTCTCCATCATTGCCCACATGTGCGTTGAAGTCTCCCAGTAAGACTACGGAGTCCCCACCAGGAGCCCTATGCAGGACTCCATCCAGGGTTTCCAAGAAGGCCGAATACTCCACACTACTGTTTGGCGCAGACAACAGTCAGAGTTTTCCCCCCCGCGACCCGCAGGCGCAGAATAGATCAGATAGAATAGAATAGATCAGCGGCCAATTTATTGCACACGCTAATGTGTTGCCAAAGCAATACAGTTGCTATTGTGCACACTAAGCAAAACTTGTTATAAAGTGCGTTTTGGGGGCATTTGAGGAGCAAGTTTGAGGCGTTTTCCTTATAATTGCAGCTAAATTATGGTCGCTACAACCTATCGGAACCTATACTGCTTTAGAGCAAATACGCGTTCGTGAAAACATATGATCAACACAAGTAAGAATTTCAGTACCATCACTATTGAAACAAATTCTAGTTGGCCTATTGATCACGTGTGACGACCCACATGCATCTGCAACATTAACGTTTTTTTTCATTAGGCAGCTAAACGAAATCCAGTCTAAATTGAAGTCACCCATAAAATATATTTCCAGACTCGAATCGCACCTGTGTACTACCATATCACACATTTGATCCGGATACTCGTTATTCATAAGAGGCGGTCACAAGAGCCGATTAATATTGGCCTCAAATGAGACAAATTAATTTGCAGCCATAGTGCTTCAATCTCAAATGGGATCAAATCTTTCGTAATCTTCCCCAGTATATGATTCTGAATATTATAAGCTACTCCAACCCCAAATGCATTTCTATCCTTCCTGTAAATACTCTACCCTTGTATCATTAGTGCCTCATCCTGAAAAGATGAATTAAAATGTGTTTCAGATATTGCTAAATTGTCTGAAAATGGTATCTCAGATAATTTCAGTCAACTTATTTCTCAAAATGCCAATTTTTATATGGGCCATTTTTAACTCCTTCATATGGTTTCGAATACTTTAACATCGATTGAAATATGATAGTACATGTCACATAAAAACAATCAAACGCACTGTCACACCAATTACCCAAGTTTGTTACCAGTGAAAGCTGAGCCAAATTCAGTGACTTTGTGTCTTAAATAATTTCCTCTTAAATTGGAAATCCCAATTCCTATATTTATTCCTAATCGATAGTAAACAAGTATTTAATTATGTCCTCATCTTCCTAAGAATAACCTGTGACCTCGTACATAGTTTATTTTTTTACCAAAACATACGGGTCTTTAGGCATAGTTTGTTTCTAGAAATTATGGCCAATACTAGATAGCCTAATGGAAATACCCTGCTCAAAAAAATTTAAGGAACACTTTGAAACCACATCAGATCTCAATGGTGGAAAAAAATCATGCTGGATATCTATACTGATATGGACTGGGTAATGAGTGAGGAACGAAAGGATGCCACATCGTTTGATGGAAATGAAAATGATCAACCTACAGAGGGCTGAATTCAAAGACACCCCGAAAATCCAAGTGAAAAAATGATGCGGCAGGCTAGTCCATTTTGCTGAAATTCCATTGCAGCAACTCAAAATGGTACTCAGTACTGTGTATTGCCCCCACGTGCTTGTATGCATGCCTGACAATGTCGGGGCATGTTCCTAATGAGACCACGGATGGTGTCCTGGGGTATCTCCTCCCAGATCTGGAACAGGGCATCACTGAGCTCCTAGACAGTCTGAGGTGCAACCTGGCGGCGTCGGATGGACCGAAACATGTCCCAGAGGTGTTCTATTGGATTTAGGTCAGGCGAGCGTGGGGGCCAGTCAATGGTATCAATTCCTTCATCCTCCAGGAACTGCCTGCATACTTTCGCCACATGAGGCCGGGCATTGTCGTGCACCAGGAGGAACCCAGGGCCCACTGCACCAGCGTAGGGGCTGACAATGGGTCCAAGGATTTCATCCCGATACCTAATGGCAGTCAGGCTGCTGTTGTCTAGCCTGTAGAGGTCTGTGCGTCCCTCCAGCTAACTGCCGGTCTCCTGGAATCTCCTCCATACTCTTGAGACTGTGCTGGGTGACATAGCAAACCTGGTTGGACTGCCAGGTTGGACTGCCTGTGCAGCCTCTGTGGGGTCCAGGTATCGCCTCATGCTACCAGTGGTGACACTGACCCTAGCCAAATACAAAACTAGTGAAAAACAGTCAGAAAAGATGGAGGGAAAACATTTCAGTGGCCTCTCCCTGGAAAACCATTCCTGTTTTGGGGGTCATCTCATTGTTGCCCCTCTAGTGCACCTGTTGTCAATTTCATTAACACCAAAGCAGCTGAAACTGATTAACAACCCCCACTGCTACTTAACTGAGCAGATCAATAGCCCAGAAGATTAATTGACTTCATGCAATACTCTGATTAAAAAGTGTTCCTTACATTTTTTTGAGCAGTGTATATCAAATGTCCAACTAAGCTAAATGTTAATACATTTTCATCAACATTTTTCCAACAAATTCCAAGGTCAAGATCATCACTTAATCAATAGGACACCGTCATGTATTCCAAAAGGTGATATACAGTTCAAGTGAGTAGTTATTACTTCATTGATATTTTCTCCTACACACGCTGGAGGTGAGACACAGAAGAGCGACGCAGGGTAGTGAACAGTGCATTACAATAGTCAAGACGGGAGGTGACAAAAGCAACGACAATAAGGCACAGGTGAAAAGTATAAATCATAATTCAGGATCCAGAAGGAGCAGCCAGTCAATCCAGAGGACACAGAGCCCCCTGCTGGACAAACACCCCCCAAGACCGTAACATTTACCTTATATGCTGTATATAATATGCTGTTCTTGCATATGCAAAACCATCATTGCAGCACACCTTGCTGTCTACATGTATGTTATAATATGACTTATCAAAAAAATGATAAAAAATAAACAGCATCGCTGTTAAGCGCAAAATTTTAATTGTGCAATAAAAAGTATTCAAAATCAAGTAAGAATGTGTAACTTTTTGGTATTTTGATTCAGCATGCAGCAAATACAAATTGCCCTAACTTTGGCCTTCCAACACATCCATGGTGTCTCCACCCAGCAGGTATGTACAATAAGGCCCAACAAACACTGAAAACCAAGGAGCATCTATGGAGAGCTTAATGGGCAACAGGTGCCAACAATCCAGTCAATTAGTAACCTGGAGCGCTGGATTGAAGGTGTGGACGTGACAGTTACAGGAATGGAAATGTCTTTTTGGACAGTGTTTCAATGTATGGGAGAGGATCTTTCATATGTCGCATTTATCTGAACCTAATTTAATCGAATGTAACCTATTTGGCAATCAATAATTAAAATGTGTTTTATTCAAACAAAGGAGAATGTGAAGCCCCCCGTTTTCCCCCAGATAACATCCACCTCAGTACTGCCAAACACATTGTGAACACATGCATTGGACGATTTGGTCATAAAAAGAAATCACGACTTTTTTCTTGTTGGGTTTTAAATAAGTATTTTCTTTATTCATGAAGTGAATAATTAGACGGTTTTAATAACCAGTCTTGGCATATTCATGTGCACTGAAACTGACATTCCTGATTTCAATCAGATTTCTATTCAAAATTGCAGTTAAATGGGAAAATGTAATTCCTCAGAAACATTGGAAATACAATGGACGTAAAAACTATTCAGACGAGTTGGAACATTTTCAAGTGACATGGAAATAAGCAAACTCCCCCCCAAAAATGTACTATTGATTTAACTGTTACGCGACTCTCCCTCCCTGCTTTCAATCGCACGTGGAGCGATAGTTGAATACCTAATTTGAACCCGAACGGAACAAAAATATCTGTTTGACTGTATGCAGCCGACGTGGTGTAACTTTAGTAGCCTACCTAATAATATATATAATGAATGAGACTTGCGTTGCACGCTGTTCAGCACTGCATCCTGGATTCCCATGCAGTCAGCCAACTAAATATATGCTGTTCTCAAGGGCCAAAAAGTTAGATTACAAAGCATATAATACTTGCTCCCTAAATGGAGCCCAAATTGAGTGTGTTGCAGTTTACAAGTAGGGCCTACTTGGGAATTTCCCTAGATGAATAGTTGCCATTTAAGACTCGTGCTTGAACTCACAAAGAAGGCAAAGAGCAGACTTGGAGCTCTATACAGGATAAGATAGTGCTTTTCTCTTAAAAAGAATGACAATGTCAATTGTAAAATCAACCCTCTTGTCAGTTATGGACTAAAATTGTGTACGTGCAAGCAGCCCAACTTTTTCATCCTTGTTATTTTAAAAATAATTGTGTTTACTGTTATAAATTGTTCATATTTTGTTCTGTTTATTATTGTCAGTTAAACAATTGTTTAGAAATTAAGTTGAAACTATAAAATTGTTCCACCTCAAACACTTTGAACTAAAGAAATTGTATTAAAAATATAAAATACTAGACTATATTTGAGAGGCATCTTCCTATTTGGAGAGATTAAGGTTTAGTGAGAACAAAGCTCTCTACAATAGACAGTCATCCAAACAATTTAACAAACACAGGTGATGGCAATTCAACTAATTATTTGCATGGTAGGAACATGGCCACGGTGCAAACAATTCAGCAAAAGAGTTTTGCGTGTCTGGAAAAGCGTTATTTCTAATGTATTCTGTTATACAACAGTTGAGGTTATGGCAGAGGCAATTTTGAAGTCATTTGGAGCTTTTTGTCTTTGAAGGGGACATTGGGCAGTTGCAATCCTTTTTGGCTCATTATAATGTTTTGGAAGTGCACTGTCCATTTGGCCTACATTTTCTCCATCACTGTTTTACCTTATATAAGCATGGTGAGGGTAAAGTGTCCATTTGCCACTGCAACATAGCCCTATGCCATTGAAAAGAGCAGCGGACATTTTAATGTGGTGAGAGCCTGGGAGGTGAGAAACCTCTGGTGAATGGGGTGTCTGCGTTCTGCAATATAATGAAAAATTAGTTTGTACTAAATCAGAAATGTAACTAGAGAAAAGTGAGTAAAATTGCCTTTCCCAAGAGTATTTAATGACTTTAGTAAAAAGTAACTATACTTACATGTACAGTTTTTTCCATATTTAAAAAAATGACCTGTAAAAAAAAATAGTGTATGGTTTTTACAAGTTAGGCCAACGTATCATTTTTGCAGTGTGGGGTGGGTCTGATATTCTTACCCATTAGATCATTTAAAGTATTACATAATCTTTTACGATATCATTATTCATATCCTTAATTCTATTTAAACAATAATACAAATAATATATCTGACCATCTCACGTTTTTGTCATCTTGAAGAAATTGCTAAACATTTTATAAGATCTTTAAAAAAAGGACTTTGGGTCCAAGTTTAGGCACTTTTGTTTTCCTTATTGCAGCTAAATGATGGTCGCTACAACCTATCGGAACCTATGCTGCTTTAGAGCATGTTGCTAAATTGTCTGAAAATAGTATCTCAGATGATTTCAGTCAACTTATTTCTCATTCTGCAAATATTTATATGGGCCATTTTTAGTCCCTTCATATGGTTTCAAATACTTTAACATCGACTGACATATGATAGTACTTTGTAAAATATTCAATAATCAATCTATATCAGAGCCATCATTAACATTACATTTAAACACAAAACAATCAGACGCAGAATTTAAACATCCACACGTAACAAAAAAATGTACACATAAAAACACAATCAAACGCATTGTCACATAAAACCCCAATAAATCATAATTAAGGATCCAGAAGGAGCAGCCAGTCAATCCAGAGGATACAGAGGCTGGTCAAACACCGCCCTAGACCGTAACAGTTACCTTTTATAATATGCTTTTGTTGCATATGCAAAACCATCATTGCAGTATACCTTAATGTCTACATGTATGTTTTAAAACGACTTATCAAAAAAATGATAAAAAATAAACAGCAACGCTATTAAGCGCAAATTACAATTATGCAATAAAAAAGTATTCAAAATCAAGTATGAATGTGTAACTTTTTGGTGTTTTAATTCAGCATGCTGCAAATACAAATCGCTCTAACTTTGGCCTTCCAACATAGGCATAATGTCTCCACCCAGCAGGTATGTACAATAAGGCCCAACAAACACCGAAAACAAAGGAGCGTCTATGGAGAGCTTAATGGGCAACAGGTGCCAACAATCCAGTCAATTAGTAACCAGGAAACATGGAGCGCTGGATTGAAGGTGCGGACGTGAAAGTTACTGGAAATGTCTTTTTGGACAGGGTTTCAATACATGGGAGAGGATCTGAAAGCCGAGCGGGTTTGCGGCAAAAAAAAAAGTGGCTAGGAAATATCTATTTCTTGTAATAAATGAATTAAAGAGTCCCGAAGAACTTAAGGCCCATCCCAGTTTGATTATCTTTTTTTCTTAATCTGTACATCCGAATAACAGGTCATTCCGATTTGCACAACTAGACAGAATTGGGGTCATGTAGGTGAACTATTGTTGCTTTGTAACATAATCGTTACAGCCAAGGCCTATTTTCTATTTCTCTTTGACTTGCATCATTTATCTCTGTTAGTCCTGCTGATGTTTCTAAATGCGTCTCTCAACCCACTCTCCTTTGGGTTTATATTTTCTGTCTCTGCTCACTTGCTTCACAGGGGTAAGAGTAAGAGTGTGGCCAGCACTCGAGGCGAAGGGCGTCTAGCCAGGCGTGAAGCTCTAGCATGTCTACGGGAGACGGACAGCGACGAGGAGAATGTGTTCGTGCTGCCTCTCTCGGCACACCCAACTCAGCAGCAACGTACGTGTCAGGCAGCAAAGTAGCTACACAAAACCACCAGGTTGTAGATACCTAGGAACTCAACTATATAACTAAGGCACGACAAAGTTCACTTTGAGAGGGAGGAGCAGTGTGTGAGATACCAAGAGGAAGTAGGGACCAGAGCAATTAAATAATACAAATATACAATTTGTTAAATATGATTAAAACGAGTTTCCCCAAAGGTAGTCAAGTGTCCAGATTTGGAACTGCCTCCGTGGTCCGGTCTGCTAACGTCGTGAGTCTACCACGCTCCTTGTTTCCGCTTATCAGCCTGCAGCACGGTCCCCTCACTGCTGCAAACACTAAGAAACTTGGTCAGTGGTGGGCTCACAGTCTTAACTGTATGGCAGCAATCACGTTGATAGTCACCTAGCTGTCTTAATTAGGTTGTTTGGTCATTGGGACCCGCACTCGCTCCGTGAATACACGAGACACACAGCCAACACTCTACCATCCCCGGTACGCCCACAGATCACACAACGACTGTCAGTTATTCCAAACAAAGTTCCCAAGTTTTTCACTTACGGTCTGCCTGGGAGCAAACAATAGTGTGCGTTGAAGCACGTTGTGGGCGCACAGTCTGTGTCAGTCATTTGTTCTCTGTCACAGTCTCTCGTTAGTCTGCGGGAGTTTGGGTACTCCTACCATCATCAACAGCCGTTTTCCTTTGCGTTCCGTATTTTCGTGTCTGTTTTTTTGTCGCTCTTCCACCTAGTCCAAGTTGTACCTATATTGTGGAAAGAGACAATGGTCCAAACCCCAACCTGCTCCCACGCCCACCCATTTCCTTGGTTAATAGTCCCGTCAGTCATGTTCAATAAAGCAATTAATTAGTGAGAGGAGAGGAGAGGTCACGGCACACAGATAAAGGAAATATAACATTTAGCCAAATGGCAGTTTAACAAATTGTAACTTACGACAGAGTAACATCAATTCACTGCAAACAAAGTATTAACACACGAGCGGCCACCTCAAAACTGCCCAAGGCCACCCTCAACGTAAGGCCAGGTTCCAAACCTAAGCGCCCCATCCTCTACTAAGGCCCTTGATAGTGATGCTCTAGCAGTCCTGAAGATATTTGTTTTCATTTGATTCATATTATTAGACATGCGTACGTAGCACCTGTCAGGGAAAATTCAGCTGGAATCCTTTGCACGAACTGTGTGTGTGTGTGTGTGTGTGTGTGTGTGCGCACTCCACTAGGCCCTGAGGCCCCTGCAGAGCATCAACTCCTCCGATGACTTTGTCCAGGGCGTGTCGTAGGTCGGTGTGCCAGCGTTTCGGCGGCCTGTCAGCCGGCAGCCGCCCAGGACCCTGCAAACCAGCTCCGAGAGCTCGGCCAACGACCTGGAGAACACAAGGCCCACCCACCACTCACTCCGGGACCTGTCGCTCAACGAGTCTACTGTGGACCCCAGCCTCGCTCCCTGCCCGCTCCACCCCCCCCGCGCCCCCTCTCAATCCAAATGCCCAGATCAGGGTGCCAAACTGTCATCGACCTGTCATCGGGACGAGTCGTAAGGTGTGTGTGAGTGGCCCAAGCATGAGCCGCTGGAAGGGCCGCGACAACGGCGGCACACTCACCTTCCAGAGAGGCAGCGCCAAGGCGGAGGACTGCAGCATCACAGAGCTATTGGCCTCATACCCCACAAAGGCCAAGGTGAGAGGGACACACACACACACACACACACACACACACACACATATAAGACACACTCCTGCAACCACTGTGTTGAATTCCACAAAGTCATTTCCACACACAAAGTCAACCACAGACACATTTACACTTTGTGCTACCCTAAATTTCCCCCCCAATAAACACACACAAATACAACTGTCAAATGAACCTACAGTGACACATGCCCAGTAACTGTACGATGCCCGCTGTGCTGTGCTGTGCTGTGCTGTGCTGTGCTGTGCAGGGCTGCGTGGAGGCCCTGCTGCAGAGCCCCAGTGGGCTGCTGTCCACGCCTGGCCACACCAGCCGCCTCAACCTGTCCTCCCTGCTGGTGGACCTCAGCCCTTGGAAACACACCTGGAGCCGCCTCAAAGCGTCGCTCTCCATCCACCGCAGGACCAACGGTACATACACTCACAGTTTGTCCACTGCACATCATCCGATTTGTTTTGTTTTGCTGGCTGAGAGATAAACATGTCACCATATCCCCTCTCAGTGGTCAACACCCCGATGAGAATCCCACCGACTCTGCTGGCCACTCCCCGCAGGGCGGGGCTAGGTGAAGTCAGTCAGGATCTGTTCAACAAGCCCCTCCGTACGCCCCTCCCCAGACACCTCCGCTCGCAGCTGCTGAATAGCCCCTTAGCGGTATGTTCTCTCTCACACACACACACACACTTGCATTCATTTTTTGTACACACGTTCCACACTCTGGCGCTCATTGTATGTTTTTCAGTGAATCTGCCTCACGGTATTCCTATAAATCATATTCTATCAAATTCTTTTGAATTCCAACGTTGGGGTTTCCTGTGCAAGGAAACACAGATGGGCACCATAATGAGCTAGCAGTGTGTGTGTGTGTGTGTGTGTGTGTGTGTGTGTGTCTGCCCATTCCCTGTCTGGGCTGCTCTAAGCGCCCTGCTCTCTGTTTCTCTCCAGAGCGGGTGTGAGGAGGACGAGGACCTGTCGGATGCCCAGAAAGTGTACGCCGAGTGCGGCCAACCGAGTGCCTTGGCCTGGGTGCAGTGCATCCCACCACA
The DNA here is from genome assembly GCA_017639675.1 of Aplochiton taeniatus. Classification (NCBI taxonomy): domain Eukaryota; kingdom Metazoa; phylum Chordata; class Actinopteri; order Galaxiiformes; family Galaxiidae; genus Aplochiton; species Aplochiton taeniatus. The sequence continues at coordinate 20,211,029 of CM030179.1, forward strand.
GCGCATGAAGCTCTGCAGGAAGATCGGAGAGGGCACCTTCGGCGAGGTCTTCTCCACCACCAACGCTGACGGGGACACGGTGGCCCTCAAGGCGAGGCCTCGGGGCTGGGTCCTTATCAGGATAGGCTGGGCGTGGGGGGGATTGGGGGTCTGGAGGCAGTGGGATCTGACTTCAACCATGTCCTTCTGTTCTGTTTATTTCATGTTTTTATGTCGTTTTTTTTTGTCATGTCTTCTCTGGCTTTTTTCCCCCCATGTGTGTTTCATTTAGTGTACCAAAGAAGGTCTAATCTGTGTCTGTGTCTGTGTGTCTCTCTGTCCTCCTAGATCATCCCAGTGGAGGGCCGTGAGAAGGTCAACGGGGAGGATCAGAAGACCTTTGGGGACATCCTCCATGAGATCATCATCTCCAAGTACGGTCAACCCTCCCACCTCTACTGTCCTGAAGCGTCCTTTAAATACACATGACCCTAGGGCCTAATGCTGTATGTATGTGTGTGTGGGTGGTCTGCTCAGGGAGCTGAGCAGCCTGAAGGAGAAGCAGCACAACCAGACCCAAGGCTTCATCGGCCTCCATGAGTAAGAACCTGCCCCTCTGTCTCTGTCCCATGTTGCTTTGTCCTCCAGAGTGATCTGCGTTGTCTTATCTGCCCGTGTCTCTCTGTCTAGTCTGCACTGTGTCAGCGGCTGCTACCCCCCTGCCATGCTAAAGGCCTGGGACGCCTTCGACCGCCAGAAGGGCTCGGAGAATGACAGGCCAGATATAGACCGACACACTCACACCCCTCCCTGCATCTAGCCCACAGAGCCACACCATGTCAGTCCATCAAGCTAGTTCTGTTCTCTGGTCCAATGTCACTCAACTAACTGTAGACAGGTTTACTTCTCTCTCTGTCTTTCTTTCTCTCTCGTTCACTGTCTCATTGCCTTTATCTCTCTCTCTTGCTCTCTGTCTCTTTTTATCTCTCGCTCTGTCCAGATTTCTTTCACCAGCAGCAGCAGTTTCTCATCCTGGAGTTTGAGTTTGGCTGCAGCGACCTGGAAAACAGCAATGGAAAGGTACGGTTCTCCTACCGCACAACATCATCGCCCCATCATATACACACCGTCGGATTCATTTTAGTTGATGGTATTGCTTTCGTGTTGAAATGGTCTGAACGTTGAACCCTGCTGTTGTGCACTGTCAAGCTGGAAAACAGCAATGGAAAGGTACGGTTCTCCTACCGCACAACAACATCGCCCCATCATATACACACCGTCGGATTCATTTTAGTTGATGGTATTGCTTTCGTGTTGAAATGGTCTGAACGTTGAACCCTGCTGTTGTGCACTGTCAAGCTGGAAAACAGCAATGGAAAGGTACGGTTCTCCTACCGCACAACAACATCGCCCCATCATATACACACCGTCGGATTCATTTTAGTTGATGGTATTGCTTTCGTGTTGAAATGGTCTGAACGTTGAACCCTGCTGTTGTGCACTGTCAAGCTGGAAAACAGCAATGGAAAGGTACGGTTCTCCTACCGCACAACAACATCGCCCCATCATATACACACCGTCGGATTCATTTTAGTTGATGGTATTGCTTTCGTGTTGAAATGGTCTGAACGTTGAACCCTGCTGTTGTGCACTGTCAAGCTGGCGTCGCTGGTCATCGCCAAGAGCATCCTTCACCAGGTGACTGCTGCGCTGGCTGTGGCTGAGCAGGAGCTGTGCTTCGAACACCGGTGCCCGCTCAAACACACACATGCGCACATACACAATGTGGTGTTTGTTGTGAGTGAGAGTGTGCTTACCTGCGAGGTCGTGTTTCAGGGACCTCCACTGGGGGAACGTCCTTGTTAAGACCACCAAGGAAAAGAAGGCCAGCTTGCTGCTCAACAGAGCGGACCACTGTCTGGAGACCAAGGGGGTGCTGGTCCGTATCATCGACTACTCTCTCTCCAGAGATAGGTCAGTCTGCTTCATATCTGTCTCTCTCACTCGCTCTAGAGGTGTTGGGCTCTAGAGGTGTGGCTTTCCTCCTTGGAACAGTACAGACATTTACTTGTGTCAAGCCTCGTGCGTGCGTGCGTGCGTGCATGCGCAGATGGCCTGACGGTGTCCTGTGACATCTCTGAGGACGAGGAGCTGTTCCTGGGCCAGGGGGACTACCAGTTTGACATATACAGACTGATGAGCCAGGAGAACAGGTCAGTGGGTGTACTGTTACACTGCTTTGCTGGCGACCAGCTACCTTCCAATAAGTGTGTATGTTTAAGGGGGGGTGGTGTAGTTAGAAAATAGTATAGTTTGAAAAATGTGAGGCTGTTTGCCTTAACAATCGGTAATGAACTACCGATTATTAGGCGTAAATCTATAAGCCAGAAGAGCAACGGCCATATTCCCCATTGCCAAATATGGAGGCCAAACCTGCTTTTTGATGATTACGGTTGACATCTGGACAGCAAGTTTCCCTTTCTTTTCACGGCTCCATGCTCCACTTCAGGTTAGGGCCTACCGCCACATCTCTCTGCACTGTGTATATATTTTGGGCCCTTGAGAAGCTGACTGGCCGGACTCGACTTATTCTGTCCATAGTTGTATCTTAAACCTGATTTGAGTTGTGTGTCTGCTTTCAATCAAGATGGTTGTGTGTGTGTGTGTGTGTGTGTGTGTGTGTGTGTGTGTGTGTGTGTGTGTTGTCAGTAATAATTGGTGTGACTACCAGCCCCACTCCAACGTGCTGTGGCTCCACTACCTGTGGTCCAAGCTGCTTTCCATGAAGTACCGGGGGGCCGCAGGGAGGACCAACGTTTCCATGGCAACCTGCTCCAGTATCGCTCCGCCACTGAGGCACTGCAGAACGGCGCTCTGTTTGAGCATGGATCTCAAAACAACACACGCAGACCGTAGTACCGAAGGCACCGAGGCGATGGCCCCCTGTTGGAAATGAACATTCCCTGCCGGTTCAAGGTGGCATCTTGTTTGGCTGACGCTGGAAATTCCATCGTTTCAAAATATGCAAAACCTTTTTCTTATGTAAAACCTCTGTGTTATCGCGTTGAACTACACACGAGTACAGTGTTTTTTGCATGTGATTATGGTTCTTTTTTCCTATCTTTTTGTTGGAAAGATGTATCATTTATGATCAAATTCAGTCTCTGAGAGGAGTCTGGTTACCCTTTCATCCTACCTTATTTACCGTACTGTGATACCGTACTGTACTGTTGGTTATTTGAAATACATTTGTAATAATACTTTTGTGTGACGAGTCGTTTGGGGAGTTCTGTGCAGAACAGCCGCTGGGCCTGATTCTGCAGTTACACCTGTGATACACTTAAATCTGCGAGGGAAAGAGGGTACATGTACAAAACAAAATATTTTATTCCCTTACATCAGTACATTATTATACATTTGCATTGAACAAGCTTCGTTTTGGTATGATCAGTCTCTTCTGAGTGTGGGTCTTAATTGAAAACGACTCAATACTTCCTTTAGGAAATAGTTTTTGTTGGTGAAAGGAAGATAAGGTCGGTGATGGCTCCAACAAAGCAGGGCAGCATTGAGAGGTATTCCCACCAGTCCCAGGAGAATGCTTAGGTAGAGGCCAGCCAGGCATGTGTGTGAGAAGCACTTTTTGGTAGGTCTTTCAGGCCATGTTGGTGAAATGGACTCGCTGGTAAGTGTGTGTGCTTCTGTATCTGGCAAAACAGTAATGTTCATGAGGCAACAAACGTTATGGCGTAATATCCTTATGTGTGCCTGTTCAGAAGGAAAAGTATTTTGTGAACCATTCCTGGTTCTGCTGGCCCCGCTCATCCGTCCCAGCCTCACCTGCCCTCTGCTCCAAATATGGGCTCCTAAAAGAAAAAAAGGACAGGAAATAGGTTGAAATCTGCCTTTCGCCTTCACACTGTCTGAGTGAGGTCTTTGACATCCCTGACCCCTGGCTGGTGTTACCTGATTGGCTGACCTGGCAGGTGTGGGCGGGAGTCTTGGTAGGAGGAGGTGCCGTAGCGGATCCCTGCCTGGGGCGGGCTGCAGGTGCGGGCGGCGGAAGACCGGGCCATGGAGCGGGGCAGGGAAGGGGAGGAATGTTGGCTGGGGGCGAGGGAGGCATGCCGGTGGGGGAGGGAGGAGGAGGAGTAGCGGATGGAAGGGTGAGGCTGAGAGGTGGCGGGGTGTGGGAGGGTGGAGGAGGAGTGCTGAGTGGCGGGAGAGGAGGAGGACAAGGTCCTGTCCAGGGTGCTGACACGCTGCGGGGAGTCCTCAACACATTTCCTCTGCGCCAACACAAGCACAAGATTCAAAGTAGCCCAACATCTCATTGTCTTGACAAAGAATGACATAGAATGGCAGTTGATTCACTCTGGCAGGGCTCCATACTGCCACCAATTTGGTGGCATTTGCCATCGTAAATTTGTCAGGTACCACTAAAAAAAGATTGGTTGCCCCTGCTGCCACTTTTTGTGTGTGTGTGTATTTTTATTTATTTATTTATTTATGTATTATTATTATTATTATTATTTTTATCCTTATTTAAATCCTTAAGTCATTTTGGTCGAACAGTTTGGTGATTTTGTGTGATTATTTATTATTTTCCTTTAGCATTTCTTTCTCTGTCTCTTGTGTGGAACAGTATACCAAAGAGTATAGAAGCACCCTGGCCTTCTCCCGCACAAAGTAGCAACCTATAACGTTCAGGATGTAGGTCATCGTTGCCGGTCACAAAACATTAAGAATAATGTAATATATCGATACGTTTTTGATTAAGAATAATACCCCACCACCAGTTTATGTGCTACTGCCACGAACTGAAAAACGTAGTGGCATCAGTGCCACCAGAGTAAAATATCAGTCTGGAGCCCTGCACTACACACGGCTGTATTTGTTAAGCGAAAGACATTTAGAGCACTTGAGAACCCAGGTATACCTGGGTCATGTCGTCACATCCGCGACGTTTAAATCCACAGAAAAACATCCCAGCTCACCCTCATTGTTGGTGTGACACTCCCAGGGCGGGACTTGTTGTCATGGAGTCTGAGGGTGCTGTTATCCCCGGCAACCGGAGGATGAAGCTGCAGCTGATGTTTTTCTTCCTGGAGGGGACAAAAGCAATGTCTCTGAACAACTATGTTTGTGTGTATGTGTGTCGGACTATGTTAACAACGTCAACTATGGTTGGAAAATCTAAATAATGTATGCTGATGTTTCTGTCCATGCTCTTACAATGTGCCTAATGGCTGTCTGTCTTCTCGTATTTTAATCCAGCAAGTCAATAATGCATATTGAATATTCATACTTTTTATGTGTTGTCATTGTAATGAGCACAAAAATGTATTATTTATATACGTGTTTGACGCGTTCTACTCTTGATGTGTGTGTGTACGCGTGTGCGTGTGCTTGTGCGTGCGCACCAGTGTGCCACTCTCTCACCACTAAGCGTTTAATGAGCGGTCCCTCTGTCAGTTTGTCCTGAAGTCTCCCCAGCTGCAGATCGTCACTGCGTGGCTCTTTACACTTCTCCTCTCGCTCACGCAGTCTGAAACACACACACGCACACACGTTGCAAAATCCCATATTAACTACTCACACACACATACAGTATCTGCCCACCGTCCCTCGTGATCAATGGGTCTGAGAGAGATTATAGCGAAATAAGAGTCGGATTATACTTATCTCAGATTAACCTGACTATTTTGTACTGGAGCGCACCGAGTGCGTGTGTGTGTGTGTGTGTGTGTGTGTGTGTGTGTGTGTGTGTGTGTGTGTGTATGCGATACTTACTCTGTTTCCAGAGCCACGATGCGAGCCTGCAGGTAATCAGGGCACTGCTGTAATCAGACACCAAACCCTGAATCTCCCTCTTGTGCTCCCTCTGAATCTCCTCCACTTCCGCTCTCCTCCTCTCCTCCTCTGTTCGCCTGCGGCGCTCCTCCTCCTCCTCCCTCCTTGCCACCGCTTCGCGGGTGTTCTCCTCTCTCCTCTCCTGCCAGCGTTTTTGGGTCTCCTCCAGTCTTTCCATCTCCTCTGTCAGTCTCTCCACTTTCTCTTTCAGCCGTTGAGACTCTTCCTCCAGCTGGGAGTCTCTTTTCCGGGGGGTGTCTGCTCGTCTCTCCTCCTTCTCTCCCCCTTCACCCTCCTCCTGGGCTGGTCTATAAAGCAAAGCGGCAAAGAAAGGGGAGACGGGAGAGAGTAAGAATAAGACAATGTCTTAAATGACCGTGGAACTAAAAGTTGCTTGAAAGCAACGTTTGAACTGATGTTCAGTATCTTAGGTAGTGGAGTGCCTACCTGTCTGTTACGTCCACACCTATCCAGGTGTGTCCTTGTTTTGTTGTTCTGTTTCCCTCCCTCTGTTTCTCATGTCTCTATCATTCACCATTAGATTCCCGCCGCCAGTTAATTTTGAAACCGGCATCATTACTCCATTCCTCAGCCAACCAATCAGCGGGATATCCTTCCGGATAAAGCACCCTGGTTGTCGACCAATCAGGAGCCGACTTGTCTTTGAATTATCTGTGTGTTTGTTGTCGGTTCTCGAAGTTGGTCTGTGTGGTTTGTTACGTGTTTTAGACTATGGAGGGTAGTCTCTGAAAACGAAGGTTTTCATTCATACTGTATGGTTGTTAGGTAATTTGTTGTTCTTGTTAGTCAGTCCTGTACGCGGTACAGCTGATTTATTTGTATCCATTGTTCGGTCTTGTAACACTGTACAACCGTTCGCGTCGCTATAAAATACTGTACTCGGTACAGTTTATAATTTCAGTTTATATTTGCTACCAAAGGAGCAAGCGGGGCAGGTAAGCAACCCATGGGTATACATCCTCTGCCCGTAGATAACCACTGTCTATTTCATTAGGTCAGAGGACGGATGCCGCCCATGTATTTAAGTTTGGAAGTATTTTGTGAGGCAGATTAGCTTTTTATTCTTTTTATGTTTTCTTGTATGGCACCGTTCAGTCCCGTTTGTTACCTGTTTTTGATTTCTTGTAATAAATACTTTAAGTGATCCATCTCTTCGTTGGCCTGGCAATTACTTAGCCGACATTAAGTCTGACAAGCTAAACCTTTGTTACGGATCTCGACCACTTCCTAGACCTGGGCATATACTATCCTTGGGGTTCGTAACACTGTCCTTCTGCTGTTCCTTCAGTGCAGCGTTCTCCCTCTGCAGCTCAGCCAAAGCACAGCGGCTCTCATCTAGCTGCCTCTCAAACACCTGCCACTGGTTCTGCTGCTTCAGGTCCTGTTCACATACATACACACTGTCAAGATAGACCTTTTGGCCTCCTCTCTCATCGGGTCCGTTATTCCAGAGGAAGGATCACAACAGAGACGTGTATTTAATCAGATCTGATTCACGGTATTACACCTCATACTATATTAGCTAATAAGCATCAGCATATAGTTAATAATTCGCACCTTTACCTTTTAGCTCATATCCCGCAAAGCTGAATATAAGGAGAGTGGAAAGGACTGTGACGCCCCAGTTCCCTCTGCCAGTCTGATTTCTCTTCCTTTGTCTCTAGCTGTTATAGAAAGTTGCACCCTGTCTGCTGACTTCTTAATTGCAGATAAGAACCGGTTCTGACCAGCAATCTGTTGCTGTTCCTAAGCCCGGGTCCCTCCTTGACCTTGGTCCACAACTTTCAACAGTCTCCCACCTGGTACCGTGCTCCTCTGCCTAAACAGGCCTCTCTTCTCACAAGCATCAGAGGCCTTCCAGATTTACAACCAGCCCCTCCTTTACAGCACTCTCATTTCTCTCTGCTTCCAGGATTGCTCCTATCTTCAATAGTCTAGCTGTTGTTTTCACTCACTCTTGTTCTTCTGCTACAGACTTCATTAATATCACACAATTAATAGAGAACACGATTAATAGAGCACACAATTACTAGATCACACAACTAATAGGTCACACAATTACTAAAGCACACAACTAATAGGTCACACAACTAATGGATTACATGATGTGTATGCAACTATATCTTGAGCATGCTATTAAATCTGACAACACACACACACACACACACACTCAAAATTGAATGACTTGCCTGCCCACGGTAATGTGTGTGTGTGTGTGTGTGTGTGTGTGTGTGTGTGTGTGTTTGGGAGTGTGACTTACCTGCTGCAGGGCCATCATCTGTGTGTGTGTTTGTAGTTCTGCCTTGAGGTCCTCTATCTGCTTCATGTGTCTCTGGGTCATCTGTCTGCTCCACTCCGTGTGCTGCTGGGTGAGCTCCGCCCGCTGCTTATCTGAACACACACACACACACACACATATATACACACACAGAAACAATACAAACACACAATGTTTCAGTTTCACACAATGTGCACACATCCTGGAGAGTCTGGAGTCTGCTCTTCTCTGTCTTCAAGTCCTCCTGGGCTTGTCTCTCCAGAGCCTGCAGCGCCTGGGTGTGCCTCTCCTCAGCCAGCGAACGGGTTTTTGGGTCTTCCTACACGCCAGGGGAACAGACGCGCAGAGATGTAGTTTCATGTAGGTCATTACCAAAGTCTCTGCCCCACTGACACACACACACACACACACAGGCAAAGACAGAGTAGTATGTTGCCTCTTCAATCTAGCGTTTCGCTCTGCTCTTACTATTCCTAGTGCACCTAAATTATTCATCACAGAGAAAACCCTTTGAAAGAGTAGAGTGTGTGTGTGTGTGTGTTTACCTGCAGCTGTTCTCTCAGTTTTTTGTTCATTTCCATAGTCTCCTGGACCTCCTTCCTCAGCCTTTCAATCTCCGGGTTGCCATGGCAATCCTCTTCCAGGCTGGACCTTTTCCTGTCCACCTGCAGTAAAAAAAAAAACGTGACAGTTATGTGTAGAACTCGGACAGCAGAGGATTTGGGATAACTCTCCCGTAAGTTGTTCCTGCAATACATTCCATTTGACCTAACTGGAAGACACAAGAAGATGTGTCTGTCTTCCGAAACGTTGCGTGAAGCCGCAGTGTTGGCCCGTTGCCTGCCTTACGGACGATTCATCTCACCTCATCATCATCATCATCATCATCTTCGTCCGCTTATCCGATCGGGTCGCGGTCATCTCACCTGTCAGATAAAAATAAAAACCCGTCTCCTCGCATTTATGAGATCATAACAACGATAAAATGACAAGCAATCCAAACACTTCGTAAGTAGCGATGTTCTGTGCTATATATTCACAAACCTGACAAAAATGGATTGATTCAGTTCAATCCACCCGCTAGGTCAGTTTAGTTCCTAAGTTTGTTGTGAATAAGCCACAACCACTGACGAACTCTGTGATGTAGAACGTCTCTTTTTGTTTGTTGAGTTCACAATCATTTTTTTGAGTTTTGCACTTCACTGTACAAAGCTAGCTGAATGAAGGGTATTCTACGCATTAAGATTTGTTATTCCTGTTGTGAAAAAGCAATACCAGGTAAATAATAGTGGTGTCTGGATTCTGCTTGACACTTTATTTTACACTTTTAACTTTAAAGATATTGATAATTGTAAAGATTATTAATTCATAGAGCATTGATTTCTATGAAATTCTATTTGAAGGAAGACAGGGAGTGTGAGGAATTAAGGGAGTGGAAGAGAAAAATAAAGGGACTGGAAGAGAAAGATATAGGGTGTGATGGGAAAAATGTAATTTAGCCTTAACTATGAAATGTTACTCTGTGTTCTATTATGAGTTCAAACAAAGTTCCCTTTGTAGTTAGATTGAACCCTTGGGGTTAATCTTTACACCTAACAGTCATCACAAGTAACTTAGTGACTTATAGGTTTTTGTATTCTTCCTGTTTAGGTGTAAACAAGATGTCAGACTTGAGGACCGGTCAGCCAGATGGCATTGTTTATGGCCCTGTGTAAAATAACTCTTTGATCTAGGAATGTCCAAGAGATAGGAGATGCTGACTGCAATCGCACTAAATCAACATTCCTAAGGAAACGTGTATATAAGGGACGTTAGGGGGATTGTGATTTTGTGCGCACCAGTCATACATCCTCATTTTTGTATGACTTTAACCAAACCAGAGATTGAGAAACAAGAAACTATAGTGATTGAGCAGAGATAAAGAGAGAGTGAGGCAAAGAGAGAGAGAGAGAGAGAGAGAGAGAGAGAGAGAGAGAGAGAGAGAGAGAGAGAGAGAGAGAGGGAAATAGATAGATTGCGAGCGTGAAAGAAAGAAAAAGAGAGCATGAGAAAGAGAGAGAGACTGAGTGGGAGGCAGAGAGAGATGGAGATAGAGAATGAGAAAGAGGGACTGAGAGAGAGAGAGAGAGACAGAGATAGAGAGGGAGAGAGGTGAAAGAAGAACAGAAAGAAGAAGGAGCAGGAGGAAGAAGACGAGTGTCCTTCCTCTTCCGGAGGAGGAGGAGACATACTCGCACATCAAAGCCCGATCACAGCTTATTACCGTGACAGACTGAGAGCCCGTGGTTCAAACGTTCATGCCCGCTTTCAATTACGCTTACAAAAAAAATTATAGATTCATAATGCACAAATGTGATCATCAAAGCAAACAAGGCACTGGTCGATGGATTTCCTAGCTCCCCCCCCCCCACACCATCTCTCTGGAAATCATTTGAGCACCTCGTTTTGGAGCCGGGAGGCACGCAACTCTAATTTCCATCATCGTAGCTGATATCGACGCAACACGTTTAACTTCCAATTGCACCACAGATGGAAGGTGACTGTGTTGCATCATGTTCAGTGAACGCGTCTAAGCGTCGGGCACTTTGAACGTTTTTCCGTGTCGGACCTCTGGCAGTTAAAGGGAGGCGTTGTGACTTAACAACATGGCCATCTTGATGCTTGGCACACGCAGTCCTTGTGTGGTCGCACATGGATTAAGTAAGACAAGACTCTGCCTGGTCCCTGCATGTACTGACGGGTGTCTGCTTGGTAGTTGAACTGTGGTTGCGTGTGCGTTTGATGGCAAAGCCCCAGAGAAACAGGACGGACTCCTCGCCTTCTAAACTGATCTGAGAGGAAAAACCTTTTCCAATGTTTTGTGCCTGTGAAGGTCTCCCCGGATGTTGTCCATGCAGGAGTGTGCAGGAGTGTTTGAATTGATGCCTTCCCACAACGGCCCTTATCAATGTTTTCTATTCCCCTCCGCTTCATTCATCTGCTTTTCCACTGTCGTCAGGCTGCCATAGAATAACAGTTGCCTGCAGGCCGGCATGCAGGCAGACGACAAACAGGCAGACTGGCTGGCAGGCAGTCAGAAGGACAGACAGACAGAGACAGTTAGACAGTTAGACAGACAGACAGACAGACAGCCTGGCAGGCAGGCAGTCAGACAGACAGGGAGGCTGGCATGCAGGCAGACAAACAGCCAGACAGCCAGACAGACAGCCAGACAGACAGACAGCCAGACAGACAGACAGACAGACAGACAGACAGACAGACAGACAGACAGACAGACAGACAGACAGACAGACAGACAAGAAGTAAACCAGACAAACAGACAGACCGAGTATTACAACATATCCAGAGGGGGTTCCTTCAGTGATTGCTACCGACAGGACTGTGTTTTGTTTGAATCCACACTTTTTTTCAAATCTTACTGCAGAGTTTATTGCCTCTCCTGTCTTTCTGCTCTGAGGGAACATCTTGATTCTTGATTGTTTTATTTCTCTCTCTCTGTTCTTCAGAGTTCTTCAAAACACTTTTTTTTGGTGTGTTGATTTTGGAATCTTTATTTTTCATTTTGCTCAGGTGATGAAGCATGAATTAAAAATGAGGCCACATTCCGTTGTGCTTTCAGAGTACCTGTGGTCCTGCATAATAACCAACTTACATTTGTCTCCCCATTGCTCCCCAAGTTTGGACCACGTTTTCAGTCTTCCGAATCCGTGCATTGTTTGAATATATTGTTTATTGTACATTGTTTAAATATAGAATGAACTGCTTTTGACATCGCCACCGTTGTCACGGTAACAGTAGCCCGGGAGACGGTCTGAAAGTGAAGTGCTCCATGGTTTCCGTAGGTGACTTCCTGGCAAAAACAAACAAACAAAAAAAGGTTTCCAGCCTTCTAAAACAACTCCTGGGGGAATACAAGGAGGGGTGAGAGTCATAAAGAGGTCAACTTTGCAGTTTTTTTTACTTCATCTTCTATAAAAACATGTATGAAGACCCGTAAGAGGCAATGGCGTTGTTGTGGTACTGCCCCGTGTCCCCTTCTGAGCCCAGGGAAGAAACAATCAGGAGACTTAATGAGCTCTCGCTGGGCCAAACATCAATGTAATTAACGAGTTGCTGTTGGATAAGGCTTTCCTTTTGAACTTCTTAAGGAAAAGTTACATCGTGAAACACTGCAATATCTCCTCAACATTGCGCTTGTTTGACGACGCCCTGGTCAGGTTTGCATTGAAACACCTGGGTGCACAATGGTAAACACATTTAGATTTGTTCAGTAAAAGAGATAACTAAGCCTTTTATGAATTATTGTGTTACCTGGGTTTTTTAAACCCTAAGTTGACTGAACGATTCAACAACACATTGTAACAAAGGGGGGCTGCTGAGTGTAGTGTGGCAGAAAAGGAATAATCTTGGGTCCATTTTTTGAGAAGGACTTTACTTTCGTGCTTTGACTGCCAAGTTCACTTGACTGTCCATATGCAGATCCATATGGAAGAAGAAGAAAAAAAACAGTCTTGATTTCTTGTCACCAAGAGACAGCCAGGATTGCTCGTTAGCCTATTTGACACACACCGACATGAACACCCCTGCTGAAAGTGGTACATTAAACTTGTACAGCACTTTCTTAGATACTCAAACTTAACAACTGACTAAATACTTCACGCAGTCTCTCACTGCTAACAATTTGATACTATTTTGCCTTTTGTAGTTCCTTGACAGCAGGGGTGGGAGTTTGATTTCAAAGGTGTGTGTGTGTGTGTATGGTGGTGATGGGGGAGCACACAGCAATAAAATCTTCTTTACTGCAATATAAGTGATAAAAATGCGACAGGGTGTTGGTCTCAATATGCATTCTTGGCGTAGAGCAACTCAAACAGCAAAGATGTCTTCCAGACCATCACTCTTAGACCTACGACAACAGCAACAAAGACGATTTCAACTGCACCAGTCGCATCCCATCTCTCTCTCTCTCCCACTGCCCAATATCTCGGTATCAGGTTATCCACCCCAGTAGGATTCATTGCTGATAGTGTGGTATCTTCAAACACACCATGTAAGCCAAAACACAAGCCAAAAGGCTAATAGATCTCCCTGGAGACGGAATAGGAATTGAGGCGCAGAAAGTTTTGAGGCTGGTCTTTTTTTCTTTCTTTGTTCCCTTTCTTTCTACTGTAACCTTATCCTTCTTCTGCCTTCCTTATCCTTCTTCTGCCTTCTTTCACCTCCTTCTATCTACCTCTACCTTCTATCTACCTCTACCTTTCACCACCGCCTTCTATCTACCTCTACCCCACCTCTCCCCCTCCTCGCTCTCTTCCCTCTCTTCTTCCCAGCATAGCGGGTCGAAAGGAAAAGCCTTAAAAGCTCCAGCCAGCTGTGAGACTGCCAGTTCAAAGATAGTCAATTTGCAGTCCATCCCGTTGAAGAGAAAGGGATGGGGCCTCTGTTGTGTGTCTGCCTCCTCTTTCTCTACCTCTCTGCTTCTCCTCGTTTCTCTCCCTCTCCCCCCCCCCCCCTTTCCTTCTCTCCCTCCCTCTCTCCGGCGTGTTGCTCCTTTGTCTGAGCGAAGGGTAATACACAAAACTTTCAGCGTCAAAAAATCCGAGCACTTCCTCTCCGACACACGGGGGGGGGGGGGGGGGGGGGAGAAGAAGAAGGAACCATGCACGCGGTGATGAGTGTGAGACTGCCCAGGGATCCGTCAGACTACCAGGGAATAATAAAGCAATTTCAAACTGTCACAAGCTCAGGGTGGGGGGGCCCCCAAAAAAACCGTCCCTGTTTTCCGGGTACAGTCCCCGTTGTTGGTGGCCTGTCCCCGGAGATGTCCCCGTTTGGAACTCTGCGTTAAAAACAGACTGCAAGGTGAACTAACATTTTACATGGCAAGAAAGACAGGACAGCAGGGCCTATGGGTTGATATTTTAATCGCGTTGTGCTTGTTGTGACCAAAATAGGGGGCCGCTTGCGAAAGCAGCAACTACTTGCTTGCACTAGTTTTAGAGAAAACTCCGGTGGAAAACTCAAGTGAAGGGCTGTGGAAAGTATGGAGGGTGCCACAACATCACTACAAAAGTCTTATTTAATTGTTTCTATGGCTTATTACAGTACAAGTTGTCATGGTCAAAATAGATGAAACCAGATTTGTCCCCCTTTTTTCATAGATAACATTGGATATTTGAATTGGATGTTGGCCGGCAGACTAGAAATGTCCCCGGTTTCCATTCCAGAAATCTGGTCACCTTGGTCATGTTGAAATTACATAGGCCCACACCGTATAGCACTGCTGGTGTATTTGGATACCCCTTCACACATTTTTTTAAATGAAACTAAGTTTAAGTTTTAGCAGTAACAGGAACCGACATCAAATAAATGGTGAGCAGTACCTGAGCTACACTCGTGTAAATTGTGTACAGATAAAACATTTAAAAAAACGATATTGTGAAAAGTTATTTAACATGGTCGCAATATTCATGAACATGATCTTATTCATATAATAAACTGTATCAAACATCATTGCTCTCAAGGTGAATATCAAAATGACTAGATCTGCACCATAGAACTGAATGAAACATATAAGAAGGATAGAAGATATCGCCCCCAAAGATTAAAACCGTTTTTTTGTTAGGTGTTAAATGGACCTCTTTCAGGTAGAAGCAGAAACATTTACCCAAGCCAGTCACAGAGAGGACACAGCTAATCGAGGGAGTGTCCCTTCACACTGGGTACTGTTAGCAGCCACTGTCCTATTCTCTTCCTACCCTAATTTCCTCGTCATCCCTCTCTCAGCGGACACCATCATTCCTTGAACAATGCATAACAGCAGCCATGGGGAGCTTCATTCTCGTTTGAGATCCGTAAAAAGCCGCTTTGGGAAATTGTTTTTACCATCATTGCCATACTTACAGTTTTTCAAAACAAAGCTCTTTCACCTTAATCACACCAACTGCCTTTAAAAAGTCACTTTTCTTACAAGTAGACAGCATAAGTATAAATAAATACATAAAACAGAAACTGACATTTTGTAAAATGTCCCTTCTAAGTCTGCCTTTCTACTTTGAAGTAGAGAAAAGTAATCATGAATAAGTATTTTATGAATGTGTATTGTATTTAGGAGTAGCAAGTTCGTACGTTTCTGGTTAATCCATTTGAATGGGGCAATGACACATGCTTAGCACATATGTAATCACATCCTATGTCAAAGGAGATAGACTCCACTTGTTTCTTTAACATGCTCTCTGTTACAAACTGGGCCCAACTAACACGGGTAACCAACACCGCAAAAACGCAGGGTCTTTACTCATTACGCCATAATGGTCTGTTCTTTAAGATCTTTGACCACTGGAGGACTAGTCGGGGTTTTATTAAAAGTAACAATCCTCTCTCTCCCTCACACACGCACACAAATACAAACGCACGCACACACGCACGCACACACACACACACACACACATCTAATACACTAAAACAGACTTAAACAAGTAACTGAAGTATCTGTACCACTCTAGGGAAAGAGGCTGGCGGACCAGGTTCTTCATGCCTGAGGAAGAGTCCTCTGTTTGGGGAAGGAGGGAGGTAGCAGACCTGCTAAAGTATTGGAAACGTATTATTATGATGCGATTGTTTTCTATGCAATGGATCATTTCCTAACGATCCCCTAAACACGCCTTAACAATTCACTAACAGGCAATTAAAGATCCACAGTATAGGAGGAGACGCTTATCAATCTCTGGGCGTTAACCTTTTGGCTGCTCGGCAGATTTATGGTTTTTAAACTGGAGCACATTGAACCGATAAAAATCTAATTCTCCAGCCCCATGACTGCTACCCACATGATTACGGGATACTTAGTGGATGTTAGAAGACTGTCGACTTAATTTGATGCCAAACATGCAATATTCCCCACAACTTAAGGGACTCAAGCATTTTGGAAGAAACTATGACTGGCTTGAGGTGACAGTTAAAATCAGATTGCCAACCCTCTGCTGTCAGAGAAACCTCCTGTTGCTGAATTGTGTGAATATGTTCCACCTCCCTATTCCAAATGAGCCTATTCAATTTCTATATCCGTCGCAAAAAGTTAATTATAGGCTGTCGAAATATTCATGCTGCTGCCTGGAACATTTATGAGAAGTACAGCCACGCTTTGACAAGTTGAAACGTATAAAAATGGAATTGGTGTAGATTGTCTAAAATCTGTATAAATTCACACTTACGATGACATTCAATGTATTAATACAGAGAGAAATGGAGGGAGTGCCATGCCGTGACAGACTAAAAAAAAAAGATTGGTGTGAGATAGAAAGAGGGCGGGCAAAAAATGGAGATAGGAAGAAACGGAAAAAAGAATAGGAAGAGTGAGAAAGAAAGAGTAAACCAGAGAGAGAAATGGAAAACAACCACCAAAAAAACTGAGTAAAAAGCAAGAGGGGAAACGATTAAGCGACGCAAAGCCTCCAAGACGACGCAAGTTTCCACGGTACTGAGTCCAGATTAGCGGCAGGGCCGCCTACTGTGTCTCAGGTCGCTAGTTAGAGTTGACTCCGCGGGTGTAATGAGCTGTGACTACAGCACCTTCACTCTCCCCCTAGGTTCATTCAATAAACACGGAGCTGGATCTGGGGTGACAGACCCCAACCCCACACACCCACAAACACAACCGCTATTTACCTCAGTCCACGAATTTCGGTTTTACCTCCGTGTAGTAAAGAAAGTTTACTTAGTCACGTTAATTATGACGTTTTTTGGTTTGTTTGTTTGTTTATTTGTTTGTTTGTTTGTTTGTTTTTTGCAGAAAGTAATATTGCAAGCTTATAAAAACTGACGGAAGTACAGAGGTTGTATATAGGGGCTATTTCAAACAAATGCAGTCAACCTCCTGCTCCTCAAGGTTTAGCCTGTCCGAGTGGAAAATGATCAAACCCATACATTAGGGCTTAAGAATTAGGCTGTGGGTAACCGCTGACTATGTAGTTTGCTCTCAGTACATGACAGCATAATCTTGTAATAGGACTATTCAACAAATGACTGTGTATCAATACATAATTTACTTGAGGTTTTCACACTTAAAACACACACACACACACACACACACACACACATTAAAGTGTTCACTCAATAAAATACACCCTCTCTCTCACTCTCTCAAACACACACACACACACACAGACACACACATGAAGGCACACTGATTTGATTGAAAGGGTGTGCGACCTCTGTGACTTTCCCTCCCACACTGTGTCAGGGCTGTCAAGGTAGGATACATGGTTAAGTGACTTTTCCATATTTAGTCTGCATTAACACCTAAACTCACACACGCGCACACACACACACACACACACACACTCACACACACACACACGGTACCCTTTGTCCCAACAATCGATTACTAATCTGATTGAAATGCAGTGGTCCTGAGGCGCGGAGGCAGAGCTTACTACACAGGCGGCCCTCTGTGGATCCCCACTGTGGCTCTGCTCAGCCTACCAGTCCACGTCTGTCTAAACAGGCTTTTGGGAATGTCAAACGGCAGGCAGAGAGTCACTGATTATGCTGTGAAAAATTAAGGCCTTTCACCCACCCTGCTTTTTATCCGTGTCTGTCGTGAGAAAATGGTATTCTTTTAGCTCTGGGTCCTGCTGTGGTCAGAGGCGGGGGGACGGGGGGAGGGGGGTGGGGGCGTAACGTGGGGTCAAATGTTTTGTGGGGGAAAGCTCCATGCGTTATTTTTCCGTACCTTACAGCATGGCCGTTGCCAGACTCCTTTTACTGGGGCACGTGACCCAGTATTGATCTGCTTTGCCCCAGTAAAATCTCATGCTGGATTTTTTTCACAAGCTCCTATGATTGGGAGTGAATTCATTTAGATCGATGATTACAGGGAAATTATTGATTTATTTTCTAATCCAAAATGTCAAAGCAATGCAGTTTAACCCAGAATAGAAGCTGAGGCATGCACCTTGTAATATAAAGTATTTTCTTCTCACTGCACTGCGGGCATTGGGAGACAAAAGAAAATGTCTTAAAATATTATACAGCATAAATAAAGTTATTATTTGCGTGAGTTTGCTTGTCTAAAATGTTTGATTTATGTTTTTGTAACAATGCTAAGAAGGCTGCTTTTTATACATTAAAAAGGCTTGGAGTTTGAGTGCTCTATTTACGTACAAGGTTTTTCCTTTGAAGTACATGCAATTTGCTGTCGAAGATGTTCTAATGGTAAAAAAGACAACTAAAAAACAACACACATAATCTGTTCCATTTTTTCTACAGTTCTCCTATATAGAGCATCTAGTTTACACACAACCAAGCACACACACACACAACCAAACTAGTAAGGCATAACGACAAGGTTACCACAACAAGTAATAATAACAGTCTTTGCAATTGCAATGATACAAACCCAGTCCAGAGGATCTGACTGCATGGTCCTGTTTCATTGCCAATTATTTTGAAGGTCATCATAGACCAATGTGTAACACTTCACTGTCGACCAAACGTGTTTGAGCTGTGGAAGTCACCCGATTCTGCAGTGTTCTCAGAATCAACTCAGAATTAACTCAAATGTCAATAGCCCTTCTCCATAATCTCTCTGTGTGGTTATGAAAACACCCAACATGAGCAACGATGTGGAAGAGAAATATGTTACCATGGAAATGGATGTGTTCAATGGCCCACTTTTCTTTTCTTTTTTTCCTGTAATAGACTGTAGAAGTGGAGATGCGGATCCATTTAGTCTGGAACAGAACAAAGACACTTTATGAATATTAAAAGAATATTATAGACAAAACTGTTCTGAAGGAGAAGAAAATGCGTAGTATAGTGTGAAAAACAAAATACAGTAAACCTTCAAGAGTCGCAGGTTTTAAATACACTTTCACACAAAAAAGTAATTGTATACTGTTTCTAGATGCGTTACCTAGTTTCACAATTGTTTTAAAATGTCAAACATTTTATGAGTTTAGCAGGTCCCACCGCTAGTTCTCATCATCATCATCATCATCTTCGTCCGCTTATCCGATTGGGTCGCGGAGGTAGTAGTTCCAGCAGAGAGCCCCATCCTTCCCTTTCCCGGGCCACATCCGCCAGCTCTGACTGGGGGATTCCAAGGCGCTCCCCGACCAGCATGGAGATATAATCCCTCCACCTGGTCCTTGGTCTGCCCCGTGGCCTCCGCCCAGCTGGACGTGCCTGGAACACCTCCCTAGGGAGGCGGCCAGGTGGCATCCTAACTAGATGCCCGAACCACCTCAACTGGCTCCTTTCTACGCAAAGAAGCAGCGGATCTACTCCGAGTCCCTCCCGGATGACTGAACTCCTCACCCTATCTCTAAGGGAGAAGCCAGCCACCCACCGGAGGAAAGTCATTTCGGCCGCTTGTATCCGTGATCTCGTTCTTTCGGTCATGACCCATCCTTCGTGACCATAGGTGAGAGTAGGAACAAAGATAGACCGGAAGATTGAGAGCTTTGCCTTTCGGCTCAACTCTCTCTTCGTTACAACGGTGCGATACAGCGACTGCAATACCGCTCCCGCTGCGCCGATTCTCCGGCCCAACTCACGTTCTATTTTTCCCGTCACTCGAGAACAAAACCCCAAGATACTTAAACTCCTTCACTTGGGGTAAGGACTCATTCCCTACCTGGAGTAAACACTCCATCGGTTTCCTGCTGAGAACCATGGCCTCAGACTTGGAGGTGCTGATCTTCATCCCAGCCGCTTCACACTCGGCTGCAAAGCAATCCAATGAGTGCTGAAGGTCGCAGGCTGATGGCGCCATCAGTACCACATCATCCGCAAAAAGCAGTGACGTGATCCCAAGCTCACCAAGCTGCAGCCCTCCTCCCCCGCGGCTGCGCCTTGAAATCCTGTCCATGAATGTCACAAACAGAATCGGTGACAAAGCGCAGCCCTGTAGGAGACCAACCCTCACTGGAAACGAGTTTGACTTACTGCCGAAAACCCGGACACAGCTTTCGCTTTGGGAGTACAGAGATTGGATGGCCCTAAGTAGTGACCCTCTCACCCCATACTCCCCCAGCACCTCCCACAATAGCTCCCTGGGGACCCGGTCATACGCCTTCTCCAAATCTACGAAACACATGTAGACCGGATAGTCATACTCCCAGGCCCCCTCCAGGATCCTTGCGAGAGTAAAAAGTTGGTCCATTGTTCCACGCCCTGGTCGGAAACCGCATTGTTCCTCTTCAATCCGAGGTTCGACTATCGTCCGGACCCTCCTTTCCAACACCCTAGAGTAAACTTTCCCGGGGAGGCTGAGTAATGTGATGCCCCTATAATTGGCACACACTCTCCGGTCCCCCTTTTTGAAGAGGGGAACCACCACCGCCGTCTGCCACTCCTTAGGTGCTGTTCCTGACCTCCACGCAATGTTGATGAGACGTGTCATCCATGACAGTCCCTCAACACCCAGAGCCTTCAGCATTTCAGGGCGGATCTCATCAACCCCTGGGGCTTTGCCACTGTGGAGTTGTTTGACTACCTCAGTGACCTCCACCAGGGAAATTGGCGTTGATCCCCCATCGTCCTCTAGCTCCGCCTCAACCATAGAAGGGGGATTTGTCGGGTTTAGGAGTTCCTCAAAGTGCTCCTTCCACCGTCCCATCACCTGATCAGTTGAAGTCAGCAGCGTCCCATCCTTGCTGTATACAGCTTGAATGCTTCCCTGCTTTCCCCTCCTGAGGTGCTGGATGGTTTTCCAGAACAACTTTGGTGCCAGCCTGGCTTCTCCGAACTCCTCCCACACCCGCTGCTTCGCCTCTGCCACCGCCGAGGCTGCAGTCCTCCGTGCCTGTCGATACCTTGCAACTGCTTCCGGAGTCCCCCGGGATAACATATCCCGGAAGGCTTCCTTCTTCAGTCGGACGGCTCCCCTGACCCCTGGTGTCCACCAGGGTGTTCGGGGATTACCGCCCCTTGAGGCACCCAAGACCTTGAGACCACAACTCTCAGACGCGGCTTTAGCAATGGAGGCTTTGAACATTGCCCACTCTGGTTCTATGCCCCCAGCCCCCACAGGGATGCAAGAGAAGCTCCGCCGGAGGTGTGAGTTGAAGGCCTCCCGTACCGGGGCCTCCTCCAGACGTTCCCAGTTCACCCGCACTCAACGTTTGGGCTTACCAGGTCTGTCCAGAGGCTTCCCCGGCCACCTGACCCAACTCACCACCAGATGGTGATCAGTTGACAGCTCCGCCCCTCTCTTTACCCGAGTGTCTAAAACATAGGGCCTCAGATCCGATGACACGATAACAAAATCTATCATTGACCTTCTGCCCAGGGTGCTCTGGTACCAAGTACACTTATGAGCATCCTTATGTTCGAACATGGTGTTCGTTATGGCCAGTCCATGACTAGCACAGAAGTCCAATAACAAGCAACCACTCGGGTTCAGATCCGGGCGGCCGTGCCTCCCAATCACGCCCCTCCAAGTGTCTCCATCATTGCCCACATGTGCGTTGAAGTCTCCCAGTAAGACTACGGAGTCCCCACCAGGAGCCCTATGCAGGACTCCATCCAGGGTCTCCAAGAAGGCCGAATACTCCACACTACTGTTTGGCGCATAGGCGCAGACAACAGTCAGAGTTTTCCCCCCTGCGACCCGCAGGCGTAGGGAGGCGACCCTCTCATCCACCGGGATAAACTCCAACATAGAGGCACTCAGCCGGGGACTTATAAGTATCCCCATTCCCGCCTTGCGCCTCGCACCTTGGGCCACTCCGGAGAAGAATAGAGTCCAACCCCTGTCCAGGATTGAGGTACCAGAGCCGAGGCTGTGCGTAGAGGTAAGCCCCACCAGATCCAACTGGTAGCGATCCACCTCCCGCACAAGCTCCGGCTCTTTCCCTCCCAGAGAGGTGACGTTCCACGTCCCCAAAGCCAGCCTCTGCCACCCAGGTCTGGTCCGTCAAGACCCTCTACCTTCACTACCACCTTTCTGGCAGCGCACCCGTTCCCATTGGTTCTTCCCGCAGGTGGTGAGCCCACGGGACGCCACCGCTAGTTCTCACACAGGCCAATGGTGTTATATTTACGTTACGGTTGGTTGTAAACTAAGCAGCCGAGTGCTTTCTATTTCTCCCACTTCCTAATTTGCATTGCTACATGTATGCTACAGTTCTCTCTCTCTTTCTCATTTATCGTCAGAAAAACTCTGTAAGTAATATGGAGGTAAATTTATAGAAAATGGTGAAGGAAAGGAAAATCAAACATATATATATTAATGATTTTTAAAAAAAGGCGATTTTTGCTCGGCCCTGGAGTGTATCCCCAATTTCCCATAAACCTCTAACTTTTTCTTGCAAATTCTAGTTCACAAGGTTTTCCAGGATCCCCCATGCATCTACATGATTTATGAAATATTGCGCTATGTAAAAAAGGACAGTCTTTCCCATTTTGAACTCCAAACAATCAATATCAAACCATACAATATTATATGCCATGCTATGCTTTGCTCTTAGAAAATGTGAGTGCAAAAACTAAACGCACCCTTTCGTCTGGATTTCACTTTCCTCTCCCTATCCTTGGAGGAGATTTCTCATTGATTGCCACTCGGTAGGGGATCATTCATTTCCTCTCCAGAAGGGAGGGCAGAGGCGTGTGAGCCCCCTGATGGAAGGGGGAGCAAGGGATTAGGATCAGAGGGGAAATCAGCCACTGACGGCTAACCAAGGAGGTGATAAGCAGCGCTCCACTTACAATGAATGACACTCTTCCAGCCAGTAGAGACACCAGAACTATCATATAGCACTGGTCCAACTTGTGTGTGAAGGATCGAATTATAAGCTGGGTTCGTGAATGTGGATGTGTGTGTGTGCAATTGTTTTTATTAGAAAAAGAATAATCATTTTCCATACATTCCGATAAAGGATGCACATTTTCCAATCTAATTCTGTCTGTTGTTGCCATGTCACCGATAAGCTACGTGTCACATGACACCTGTCACATTGTGCCTCTTCCCTCCCATTTGATCCGAGGGTGTAGTTCCGGCTCTGAAAAGTGAAGCCTATGCGGAAGTGCCTTAAACCTGAATTCTTTCTAATAACAAGCAGGGGTGAACTCTCTCTGGTTTCAGAAGCAGCGGCGATTGTATGGGAGTCTATGAGAAAATGACTCTACTCTACTTTATTACGTCAGTAAACATTTTTCTTACGAGTTCATGGTCTCAATCGCTAGTTTCAAGTCTTTTTCAATACAGCATGATGTTCATTTTGTAAATGATCGTCCCATTTAGAGTAAGATAGACGATAAAGCAGGGTATGCTTTAGGGCGTGGCTACCTTGTGATTAACACTCAATCAGGACAGAGCCATAGCAACGGGCTCTCACACAGATCCACCCCTCGCTCCTCCCAGCTCCTCCCCAGCCCCTCCTGAGCCCCACCCTCTCGTCCAAGTATGGTCAAAGTCGTCACTTCAAGTTAAAAAAAATAAATGGCGATGGGCTATGAAACCAAGATGTCGATTTTCAAACTGCCAAACTCGAGGCTTCAAAACGGTGGTCCACAAACCAATGGGTGACGTCACGATCACTTTGTCCACTTATGATATGCTGTCAATGATTTGATCTCTTTCGCCACAACAATGAGCAGCAGCTTCAATGATTACAAACGATGTGTGAGGGGTCAATCACCGAGTCAAAGAGGAAGTGATGTATAGGACAGGAAGTCGGTCCAGCGCCTGGCTATTATTTCTCTCTCCACCGCCGCGCCTCGAACGCAGCCCATTACTCTCGTAGCGCAGTGGCACCCCTACCGTCTCTTCAATGCCCTCGTATTAACAAGACTAACGTGCAACGTAATTAATGTAGCTCACGCTTTTCTTAGGAGCCCTGATTCAAAGAAGGTTGGCAAGATGGATCGCTTATTCACCCTCAATTTATTTTCCATGCCGGGGCTAAGTGTTAAAGAACAAAGAGATTTATGTGAGGACAATCTTTCCTCAACCCGACGTGTCCCTTTGGGCATTTATGATTCATTTAACAAGCACGATTTAATCTCGTTCACCGGACAAACAGCAGGCATACATTTCTGAATGAAGCATCGGCGGCGCTAGTTTGACGGGATGCTTGCTGCTTTACAGGGTCTTTTTCTGGGTGTAAACTGCGTTTTCCGTAGTCTAGAATGCTGAAGGAATGCGACTTCATCCAACCCCTATTGCTGGAAAGCCCTTCAACTGGCAGCCAATTGATCTGGTTACCGAGGCAAGAGGCTAGAATAAGCATGAGGTAAACACTGGATTTAAAAGAACCCCGGAATGGCTGTTTGCTTTGATGCTGTCCTCTGATCGATGTGCCTGTGTTCCAACTCGACTGTACCTGCATTCTCGGGAGCTTGAATAGAATAGAGTTTGTGGAGGCCGATGTGCAACAAAGGCGGCGACGTTGATATACTGGGGCCTTGTTTGTTGTGCCCACCCACATCCCACTGTCAACGAGTTGAATAATGGAAGATCAGCGAGGCTTTACAAGTTCCCCCTTTCAGTGAAATCCTATATAGCTCCAATTCACTTGCAGAGAGCGAGTTACTCGAGCAGTTTTCTCCTCGGAATGCTCACCTGAATTGCCCTTCTTTTACTTAGCATGGCGAACATGCAGGCACACAGTCTGTGCTCTGAATCCCCGGCAAGCGTTCATCAAACGAATCCCAGGAATCGAGAAAGCTGACAAGCACACCTTTAATCCTCGATGAGAGAAAGTAGAGGTGGAAAGAGATTCATTTTATTAGGCTATTGTCTCAGGTTTCAATGTCAAGTTCTATTGCGACGTTTACTAGCCACCCTACATTTTGTAATGGCTGGATCGGAGTTCCTGGCATCCTCTATGGGTAACACATGGAAAAGGTGTCTAAGGTCTTGCCATGGAAACTCACTCCCACTTAGGGTTTCCACTGAGGATGAGCCGATATGAAACGGGAGGAAACATGAGCACGGGGAAAAGGGAATGAGGTAAATTGCTTTTCTAATTGAGGCATGATGATTCTCTTGTCTCCACTGCTCTGAGAGAGAGAGAGAGAGAGGAACAGAGTAAAAGGTAGGAAAAAAAGGGGGAATATACAAGATAATGAGAGACAGTGATAGAGAGAGAGAGCGAGAGAGCGATAGGGAGAAAAAAAGAGAGAGAGGGAGTGTTTGCTCTGAGTGTGGCGGATGTATCAGCTTGACGGATGGAGCTTTTAATTGACTCCATTGGCGTGGGGCGATCCGCAGCCCTTCAGCGGAGGAGATGATGGGAACCAACGGAGAGCTGTTGTTTTGAACAGAAGGGGCTCTATTACATCCCATAATAACCCAAGCTGTTGACTTTCCTCAAGGCCCCGTAGTGCCGGGTAACAGCCAGCTTCGGCATGGGCCTCAAAAACGGACCAATCACTGACATCACACGACGTGCGTAGGCCTCAAATGGACCAACCAATGATCAGAAAGCTACTGCTAAGGCCTCAAACCAACTAATCACAAACACCGTAGCTACAGTGAAACATAATTAAACCAATCAATCAATGACATGATCCACAGTGTACATTGTAGGGCTTAAATGAACAAATCACAGACTCTGTCCTACTGCAGAGGGCTTGAAATTGACCTATCAATGACATGGTTGCAAGTGCACAGGGCTCAAATAAACACATCACTAACATGGTCTCGGAGCAGCAGTCAGCCCCTTCTATTCAGGACGTAGGTCACTTCCTGGCACCGCAGGAGGCTGCAAACTCACGCAAAGCCTCGTTACACCTCTAAATTTGATCCGGTGGAGGCGCGTACAAGAGAGGGAGGTCAGCGCGTCTTATTTCTATGGCGTCTAAATGGCTGACCTTGCCCTTTCCGTTGCAGAATCAGGATGGGGCTGTCAGCCACCTGTCCTGTGATTGGCAGGCATTGCTTGTACTCAGCAGGGAATTGGAGCACTGAGTGGGGAATGGTTGAGGGTGGATAAAGACCGGCTGGAGGTGTAAATGCAGTATACTTGGCAGAGATGTCTGAGTATATGTGTCGTTTCGGCAAGAGACTACAGAATTCGATGGGGTTCCATCGAACGCAAGTTCTCAACCTTTAGAGATTTTATGGTCATGTTATTTGAAGACAGTTGTCACTCATAAAAAAGTAATCCATTGGATGAGTTGTTTTTTGAGTTGAAGCTGTTAAGATCATGTTCAACATTTCAGACGTGTTTTCACATTGAGCCCAATATATATATTAAACATGGGAAAAAACACTCTCCTACCAGTGGTACGTTTTTGATATTTGTCCTAAATTACGTAATATGAGGAAAACCTGTTTTACTGTATTTTTCCTCTAATGGTCACATAACACCAGTACAGAAAAGAAAACTGAAAATGTACACAGCATTGCACAGTACAAAAACATGCAGCCTATTAATACCAAAATAACATCTACTGTAGAAGCAAAACATAGGCCTACTTTATGCAGTAATATACATTACATTGAATACAGTAACAAAATAAAGTTACAGTGCTGGGAATCACTGGACGTCCTGTCAGTCCTGTCCTAATTTTGACAATTAGATCGACTGCTCTTTATGGGACGTACTCTATGAAGTAATTCTAACATATTTTGGAGAGGAACACTTTTCAACTGTGAACAAACAAACTACTTAGGTCACAAAGATGTAAACAACCAATAATTATTCAAATTATGGACTTAGTGATTTGCCTAAATGTGCTAAAACATTTCCAAACGGTAACAAAGAATGAGAAATGCTCTTTCTGTTGTACACAAGTGACATGATGTCATGAAGAATTTCACATATTGTTTGGCGACTTCCACTGACATTCGAGAATTGTGCCAAAGCAATAAAAAAGAATGAACAAATTAACTTTTCCCCCCTACCTCGTCATTTCAATAGACATTCTCAACAATGTCTATAATGTTCTGTGACACTATTGGGACATTCAAACGCTTATTCCAAGAGGGGCGAACTGGAAGATAAAGATTGCGACATCACATCCATGATGTGCATTCAGAAGAAGCAAATTGGGAGTGGGAATGTGTCTGTTTGCAGATTACGGACGTGCCTGGCAGCCAACGCATCAAGAGCTGCCATTACCTCATTCACAAGAGAGCGGGAGTCAGGGTGAGAATTGACAGGAGAGAGAGATAGAGAACCAGTGAGAGAAATAGAAAAAGAGAGAGAAAGAGAGAGGGGGAGAGGGAGAGAAAGAAAGAAAGTGTGGATGGGCACAAGGAATTAGTTCTGAAATCTTATTTTTTCATTTCCCTGAAAGAGGCAATTTGATGCATGGTTTGATCCATCTTTGTGATGTCTTTGGAAAGGCAGTTTCCCTGTAAGACATGGACAGAGAGTCTAGGCGAGAGATGAATATCGATAAAGTACGGGTACCTGAAAAAATAAATAAAGACCAACATTACGGAGGGAGAGACGGAGAGAGGGAGGCAGGGAAAAGAAGGAGGAGGAAGATAGGTGGAGGAAGGATAGGAGGGCCGCAGATGCTGAGGCTGGCAATCTCTGTTTCAATCTGCCGTCACATATTGGTCACTTTAACCAGGGAGCCCTTTACTCTTACATTGGTGGAGTAATGAGAAAATATAAGTGGGTTTGAAAATCCCTCCGATTCTCTTGAGAGGGTCTTATTGTGTGTGTGTGTGTGTGAGAGAGTGCTTAGGAGTGTGTATGTATGCATGTGTTTTTATACCCTATGTGTTTGTGAGTGCTTTATGAGTGTGTGTAAATGGCTTTATGGTCAGTCAACCAGTGCAGATCCATTTGAGGGTCCTATAATCAGTGTTATTGGATGACCAGATATCTGCGGCGTCATGATCCCACGAGTGTGTGAAGCAGCCAAAAGAACTACTGGAAGTAAGGTTTGTGTTACGAAAAAAGAAGAGATTATCTTTGGTGAAACTATGGTAGAACTCCATGTGTTGGAAAGCTAAGAAAAGGTGCAAACAAAAAGGCAGTCAAAAAGCTTGGGGGGTGGTTTCATGAAAACATCATTAATGATGATGACAATGACAAAGAGAATGTACTTGTGTGAGGGTGCCTGCTCCCCTCCCTGCCCCCGGGCCTGGTCGGGGCGCCGGCTCCTCGCTGCTGGCACCGGCCGCTCTGCCTGGTGGTCGACCCGGAGTCGGTGGGGCGCTGGAACAGGCGGTGGCTGGGTGGGGACTGCCAGGTGGTCGTCCGCCAGGGCTACCGCCGCGTCGAGGGTGTCAGGTCGATGGCGCCGGACCCAGGTGGATGATCTGGGTGGCAGTCTCTCGACGAACGCTTCCAACACCACCTGCTCCAGCACCCGCCCTGCCCCCGGCCCCTCGGGCCGCAGCCACCTCCGGGCGCGGTCCAGCAGCTGCTGTGCAAACCCGTAGGGTCTGGCACCAGCGTGGAAGGCCAGGGACCGAAATGCCCACCGGTGCTCCTCGGGGGTCAGGCCCAGGCGGTCCCGGATCGCCCTCGCCACCGCTCCGTAGCTCAGACTGTGGGCGGCCAGCTGCATCTCCCCCGTCAGCAGGGGAAGCAGGTGACAGGCCCAGTCCCCCTCCGGCCACCCGCACATCCGGGCCGTAGGCTCGAACGTCGCGAGGAAGGCCTCTGGGTCGTCGGCCTCCCCCATCCGCTGAAGCTGGATGTGCGGGCGACGTGGAGAGCTTCCTGCCTCCTCCCTCTCGAGCAGACTGATCAGCGCCTGCCGATGCTCCGCCTGGGCCTGCTGCAGCTGGCGTGTGGACTCCAGCTGCTCCGCCTGAATGTCCATCACCCGCGTGAGCAGCTGGGCCATTGGTGACTCCAGTGACATCACTGTTCCCCCTGTGCACCCCTGTGCCCCCCCGTTGGGTGCCAATGTGAGGTGTTCTGGGCACAGAGGAGACGGCAGACCAAGGAGTGCAACTGGGGAAACCCCTTTTATTGTTCCACACCCACACCCGTACGCCCACACTGCTGGTGCTGGTGCTGGTGCTGGTGCTGGTGCTGGTGCTGGTGCTGGTGCTGGTGCTGGTGCTGGTGCTGGTGCTGGTGCCTCGGTCTCAGGGGCGCTTGCGAAGTGACTCTGCATCAGCTTAGCCTTCCGGCGTGTGTCAGCCGCCCTACTGAAACAAACAGACACCCTTATATAGCACTCCCCCAACTGATCACCAGATTGAACTCACCTGTTGCAATCCGGTGACCTGTCAGAGGAGTGCTTCATCACCACCACAGCCCTTCAGCGCCCTCTACCGGACGGATGTCCGCGGAACCCTCACAACTTGATGTTACTCTTTTACTTGTTCTGAAGTCATTTCAAAGAAAGTGTCCACCATCTTGTTAATGAACAACGATGTACACAAATACAAGTTAGCTTTCCTCCAAATTCAACCTCTTTGTTCTCCCCAAATCCCCTCCCTTCTATCCTCTCCTCTCCTCACCTCCCCGGAAGGGCAGGGCTGTTTTGTAAACGTGTCGTTGGAACATGGAACCTGCTTTAGTGTTAAATACAACGTTTCATGTGCGTCGTGGCGCTCACGGTTTCCCGGGGAATCGCAGACAACTAGAGCCCAAATCAAGGACGCTTTCCACTGCTTAGGTGACCCAATTAATCACCGAGAGCGTTAGCCCATTAGCTCCGGCTAGATCTCCAATGACAGACCAGTTTTATGCACATTAAGGCACAGGAAAGGCTTTGTACTCCAGGCATCATTATTTTCCTCTCGGACAGGCTTTGGTTGCTATTTTTCACCGGGAAAAGATTTTCTCAGTTTCTTTTTTTCTTCATGTTTGGTCTTTATTAGAAAGAGTCAGCATGGTGGGTGATTAATTAGACATGCCTATCAAAAATAAACAGTAGACGTTTATAAACACGTGACCCCATCCCCCCTGCCATCATTATAATTATTTTAAATAGAATATATTACCTCTTTGTGTCAGATTGTTTTTGACAAATCAATATTTTGTGTCTTCACTTTGTGTGAGCAACTTGTGTGCCTGCCAGCTACATCGAAAAGAAAGTGCCGTGTGCAACCAGGTTAAACAAATCTAATTTGGCTATCTTCACTGACCGGTGTGTTTACCAGATGAAAATAAAATGATAAGTGAAAAATGAAATGACAAAACGGTCTAACAATTGTGGCTGTTTGATGCTGTGACACACACACACACACACACACACACACACACACACACACACACGCCAACAAGCAGCCACGGTTCCACGGAGGAAGACATAACTGACGACATCTCATCAGTGGGATCGAGACTCTCCTTGTGACTCTCTGTGGAGAGAGGGATGTCTATAGTTCGAAAAAGGCAAGGGATGTAGTGTTATTTTATTCCCCATTTGATGCAGTCTCCCAGACTTTTAATACCCGCTCATCTAGTGAATATTAATGTTGTTGTAGAACAGTTTCCATACCAAGAAACACCTGTTTTGAGGTCTGCAGACATAGAACTGCTTTATTCAATCTCTGGGAATTTGTATGCTGTTTTTACAATGAGGAGTTGTGAGTCAGTGTAAACGCGACAGGCTGATATTAATATTTCAGTGTGCCTCTCACCCGTGTCACATTTCTTTGCTTTGAGGCCGACGGCTACGGACCATCTTTATTTTACATTTGAGTGTCAGTCCTGCCTCGCCCCTCCAAATCTGTGTTTTTGTTACCTGTCAAGTATTTCTGTGTCCCCATATATTCTGTCACCATCAGCTTGACAAAATGAAAATGGTGAAAAAAATTGACACACTGCCTTTTGTGTCCCCAGGTAAACACTTCCTGCATTCACACACAGGCCTGAGAGTTGACTAGATGTTTATCAAGTACGCCCAGGAACCTTCAGCACCAGTGTAAGTCAACTTCAAATCCACTGCCTGCGCCAGGGACAAGGATATTTGGGCCGTCCCAGCCGACATCACACTGTGTGACCCACTGTGATGGGTCAAATGAGCCGTCTCAAACTGTGGATGTTTCTAGTAAATCTCTTAAATGTAGGAACAGGAACCCCTCTTTTAAAGAAAGCGCTGGTGTTATGATAAAGCTTCACTTTTGCCAAGAGGAGGCATGACAACTACCAAAAATATTTAATTTAAAAACAAGAAATTCACAGGGAGAATGACATGAAAATGCAAAACACACTCAGTCTAAACTATAGCGTAGGGAATTCAGATATGTGAGTGTATTTGTTTCAGTATGTGTGTGTGTCTGTGTGTGTGTGTGCGAGAAAGTGTGTGTATAGAAAAAGCACTTAGTGCAAAGGATCCTCACCATCTCCATCCATCATTTCCACAAAGAAGTGTTCTTTAAATATATTCATAGAGAATCCAACGGGTTCCAAGGCCAGCTGGTGGGCTGTTCCACACACCTGGGATGAGCATGAATAAAGAATGAAAAACATGATATAATATTATCATTCCTGTATACAAACAGCCCGTTTCTGTCTGTCTGTCTGTCTGTCTGTCTGTCTGTCTGTCTGTCTGTCTCTCAATCAGACACACACACAGACACACACGTCCAACCACTCAATCTTGTCATACAGAGATACGGGATTCTAAGAAAAGGGCTCAAAGTGTTGCTTTTCCTGTATCAATAGGCTTTCAGTAAAGAGAGGGAACCACAAGAGGCAAAGGTTTCATCCATTTTGAATTGGACATAATTTCTGTTGAAAACACACAATGGAGCTGCAGTCTGTTACAAGAACGACCCCCCAGCATACAAGGCAGGATTGGCGATGTACTGGGGGACATATACATATCAAAGGTGCCACAAATATCAACTTCCCTCCAGACAGACAGACTTTATTCACCCCGAGGGAGATTTCTGTGTTACAGTAGCTGCAGTATGGATAAAAACAACAGACATAGGAACGCTTAACAGTAAAACAAGATGTGATGGTCTTTTTCTCAAATCTAGGAACTACTTCCAACTTCAGCACTACGCATCTCTCTCTCTCTCTCTCTCTCTCTCTCACTCTCTCACTCTCTCTCACTCTCTCTCCCTCTCTCTCTCTCTCTCTCTCACTCTCTCTCTCTCACTCTCTCTCACACTCTCTCACTCTCTCACTCACTTCCACTGTTGATACATCCCCACCTTCCTCCCCGTTGGCCCTCTGTGTCTCTCTCTTTCGTTTAGCGTCTGGAGGAGAGCCAATGTAACCCAAAGCCGCAAAGCTGATGAGATTTGCCGGGCGAACACAATCCCACACCAGGGCTTTGTTCTCCCTAACCACTGGGACGCTGGCAGACCAGCCCCACTGACTGCTGCAGCTGGAAGAAAGTACACATCCTAAGAGATTAATAGAAATAAGAAAGGGCTCAGAGAAAATGAGCTCATACGTCCCATCCCCCCCCCCCCCCCCCCCACACACACACACACACACGGACAAACATGTTGACGCAAAGGCCAGCCAACACAGTCAATTCCGCTCGCATGCGAACGCAGCCACACGCACCAGCACACAAACGTCTTTACCTGTATGCAGCACCTTGTAACCCGGCACACAGACGAGCCCCTCCACTCGCATTTGTTAGCGGCCATCTCCCAGAGTCCTGCTGAGCTCCCTCAAACCCATGAGTTTACCACAGGCCACTTTACAGCTGTAGAGAAACACCGATTTTCTTTGCTTTACATTGCTGTTGAGGGTTTGGGAGCGAAGGAGAGAGAGGAGAAGGGGGTACCTGAGGTTACCTGGCAACCGGCCTCTCTGAGCAGTTCGGTGGTGGTGGTGGGTGTGGGGGGGGCTGAGACAGCCTGTCACAGGAGAGGTGAACTGAGAGCTAGGGGGAGTTCAGGACAAGCCCAAGGCCTCTTTGAGGTATCTGGACTTGCCTGGGGTTGTAGAAATGAATTCTTGCCAACTCGGAGTCTCCGGTGGTTCACGGGAACAGGAAGCCCTGCAGCACTGCCCGGCTCTCTGGGCTTTTTGCTTCTTCCCTTTCGTGTTTTTCAGGGGCTTTGTCCGCTTTGTAGTCCCCTCAGGATGGGATTAGCCCAGATTGAATGGGCAATATGGACAGAGAGGATAGAGAAGGATAGATGGGGGGCAGAGATAGAGAGAGATAGGGAGAAAGAGAGAGAAAAAAGTGAATGAAATGGGAAGATCGAGAAAGAGGATAGGGACAAAGTGGAGGAGATGCATAGTGGGAGAGAGAGGTTGAGAAAGAAAGGGAGAGACGTCGAAGTGGGGGAGATGTGGAGGGAGGATATAGATCAATGAAGGTGTGAGAGAGAGACAGACAGACAGACAGACAGACAGACAGACAGACAGACAGACAGACAGACAGACAGACAGACAGACACAGACAGACAGACAGAAAGAAAGAAAGAAAGAAAGAAAGAAAGAAAGAAAGAAACGACTGAGGATGGGGCAGAATAAAACCAGTGAAAGTGAGATATATGCACTCACATCAATATTCTAGAAAAAAAAGAGTACGAAAAATAATCTTCTGTATATCATTTGACCAATTTATGCAATTGACACACGACAATCCTTCCATCCATCCATCCATCCATCCATCCATCGTGACCACATGTATGTGAGGGCCGTCAGATAGTTGCCAAACATATGTAAACATGTGTAGGACTCACAGTGGTTACAATACGGTGTGCGTGCAGTCAATGTTAGCATGGGCTTTCACACCTTGAAAATAATGTCTCGCGGATCACATCCAGAGACAGCTGACGTATGGATTTATCTGAAATCTTCCCGGCCAGTTCCTTCTCTCCTCCAGACGCAGATGCTCGCAATTTGTCTTTCAAATCTAATTTCTTCAATCCAGCTAATCTCATGTTTTTTTTTTCCTACACAGCAGATGTCCTCTCACCAAATTAGAAAATCAAATGAGGCTGTAAAACAGTCATCTGTATTCGACCCTCTCGATTGCAGCTGCAGCCTGAGTGGGGTCGAATACAAATGAGGAAGTCAGACTCCCAAAGCGTGGACTCGACGATGGTGACTTGAGATATCACTCTCCCCAGAAGCACACACCTTGTTAAGTGGGCGCACGTCACGGCCTTCAGTATTTACAAACCCCTCGACTTAGACAACACACACACACGCACACACAACAGATAAGACCTGCTCTAACTGACTAAACTGCCTCTCTACAGTTTCCTCACTGTGGGTCTGCACCGCTCGGCTGTTTACGGGAACAGATGACACGATCAATTTAGGGAGGCGCTGACATCATCAGCTCCTCCATCAATCATATCATCACCGGTCGGCCTCCTCCGCACGACGGCAGAGGGCCCTACCGGCCGGCTGCCTGGCTGGCTGACTGCTTGGCTGAGTGACTGGTTGACTGATTGACTGGCTGGCTGGCTGACTGACTGACTGACTGACTGACTGGCCGGCTGCCCTACCGGCTGGCTGGCTGACTGCGTGGCTGAGTGACTGGCTGGCTGGCTGCCTGCCTGCCTGCCTGCCTGGCTGACTGCCTGACTGACTGGGTTCGCTGACTATCTGACTGACTGCCTGCCTGACTGGCTGGCTGACTGGCTGACTCATTGACTACCTGACTGACTACCTGCCTGACTGGCTGACTCCCTGCCTGTCTGTCTGCCTGCCTGGCTGGCTGACCGCCTGCCTGTCTGTCTGCCTGCCTGGCTGGCTGACCGCCTGCCTGACAGCTTCATGGCTCTCTGCCAGCATGCCAGCTGCCAATCAAGGGGGAGTGACAGACTCCAGAGGATAGAACGAGAGGGAGGGAATTAGAGAGGGAGGGAGGGAGAGAGGGAGAGACGGAGGGAGGGAATTAGAGAGGGAGGGAGAGACGGAGTTAGAGAGGGAGGGACGGAGGGAGGGAGAGACGGAGTTAGAGAGGGAGGGAGAGGCGGAGTTAGAGAGGGAGGGAGGGAAGGAAGCAGGGGAGGGTTAAGATCGAGAGGCGAGAGAGAGGAAATGCAAAAAGGTGAGGTTATAGGCGAGGTATAGGGTGACAAATATGTGGGGAGGGTGAAAGGGTGGATAAGTATAGGTGATAATATAAAGAGGAGTGAGCAGGTGGAAGAGAGAGATGTGAAAGAGAGAGGGAGAGCAGACACACACACACACACACACACACAAACACTTGGGGGTGGGTATGAAACACCTTTACAGTAAAACAGCAACACCACCAGCTGGGATGTTATGTCATAAGTGCTGCAGAGCAAAGATGACACGAGAAGGCAATGTAACAGGAAGTGAAGATTCTTCTCCCGGCGCTGCCAGAGGCTTATGTACGCCCTCAGGTGTTGCAGTCAACTCTTCCTCTCCAAAGATCAGACAGTCACCCCAGATGCCCTGTTTTTACGTGCACAGTATGTTCCCATCATTTATTCCAAATACGTCCTTCATTTTAGTTTAATCCTAAATAAAAAAAGAAATACACTCTTTTTTATATGAGTACATTCTTCAAATGTGTGTTGCATTAAAGTTCCCCGTTAAATTATAAATGAGGGAATTCAATAACAGTCTGCTAGGTTGGCAGAGATACATAATGAAACATTCCCGTGAGACAAAACACAGCAATAGTCTAACATAGCCCCTTCCCTTGTATCCACGGCGATGCTGCTGATGAGATGGTGACCTTGTGGAAAGCGGTTGTTTCAACCTCTCAAACCTCTTTGATAGCGTCGGACATTCACAACACAATTTCAATGCCCTCGGTTGAGAAATGCAATCACCAACTTCCTTTTAATGACAAAAAAAGCGAGTGAGAAGTTTCGCAATACTGCCAGGTCGCCTTGAGAAGTAGATTGCTGATTCACCCCACTGCTTCTGCCTCCTAAGGTTCTCTCTCTCTCTCTCTCTCTCTCTGGGGGGGGGGGGGGGGCGGGGGGGGGGGGGGTTGACAGTCTGAGAGGCAGGTTGACAAGCCTTCATCAGACAGAGGAATGAAAACATTAGCATCACTAACCTCCATGCCTTGGACTGGACGGACGGACACTGTTTAACCTAAACCACCCACGCCTCTGGGGTGTGTGAGTACACAGCAACACATGCACATACACACAAGCGTAACACAAACATATTCACTCACACACTTAACACACACTCACACACTTAATAACACACACTTAATAACACGCACTCACACACTTAATAACACGCACTCACACACGCGCAACACAAAAATACTCGCGTGCACACACATTCTTAATGACACACACACTTAATAACCTAAACTTACTCACCCACACACTCAATAACACAACCATCCTTACACAGTACTCTAAGCCCCTCTGTTCTAGCCAGCTCTTCCTCAATGATGTGCTGTCGGATCTACAGTAAAATATAAAGAAAGCTTTAGTTCTTTAGTGTTGGTCGTTTGCAATATGGACCTAATAATGAATGCAGCATAATCATATGACAATATGTTGTGAGACAAATGTATGAAAGGGGACATTTCATGAAAGCTTTGATATTTCTTTCCATACATATTTCTGCAGGAGAAGCATCCCATACAACGACACATTCATCTCATCTCACTTGTGCAACGCGTATACGGTGCAGCCAGAGAGCTGTTTCGGTTTGTTGAGTCTATTGCATTCTCACTGCAAACGAGGCGCTCCGCGGTTCAATTGGAAACTCGCCGAGACTACTCTCTTTAGGCGGTCTCAGCCCGCTTGTTTCTTTCCGCACCCGAGTGCGATTGCTGTGTTCACATAAGGCCGAACGAACCGGTCTTGGAGGAGAAATGCTCCAGAATTAGAAACAACAGTTCCAAGCAAGCTAGGTGTGAAAGCACATTCGTTAGCTGTTAACTTTCATGTTTTTTATCCCCTCAGCGTAAAATGATTAGCATCAAATTGGCCTTGTTGACAAGTGATTTTGTCAAAGAGGCTG
The DNA here is from genome assembly GCA_017639675.1 of Aplochiton taeniatus. Lineage (NCBI taxonomy): Eukaryota > Metazoa > Chordata > Actinopteri > Galaxiiformes > Galaxiidae > Aplochiton > Aplochiton taeniatus. The sequence continues at coordinate 20,247,929 of CM030179.1, forward strand.
TCTTAGATATTTAAGTCTGTCTAAACATTCTTTTGTTTTTTTGAATGTGCAGATGTCAAGAGGCCTCCAATATCCCGTTTCAATAGACAGCTCCAGCATGTCTGCTTTTAAAACCCCCACACTTCTTCCCTCTTTGTGCTCTTACTCAAGATTCAAGGTCAATTTGTCAAATAGTGGCTCGTCAAAAAAGCTTCTCGCTCTATTGCGACCCCAATCTCTGGTGGTACACGCAGGGTAATTCGCTCTCACTTTAGGCAGTTTGGGAAACGTGACCTTCCTCCTTAGTTAGCGTGTCCACTAATTCCTCCATAACAATTCAATTATCAAGTACATTTTCCCGCAGAGCGGTTTCCAATCCAGGTCAATTAGGAGGCACAGCTCAAGAGGGTATTTATCTGCATATTATGATCAGTGGGCGAAGGTGGACTGTGGCACTGTCAGGAGGCCTTGCAGCGCTTCCATTTTACAGGGAGCGCGTTCATTATACTGCAATTCCGTCCTGGCGGTGCTAACTCCCCACTGTACATCTTGAACAGCAACATCCCTTATTCCAAAGGAGCCACAACGGCTGTGAGGTCTTGTCCTTGTAAAGCTGAGCTGTGAGTGTGTGCCTGTGTGTGTGTGCGTGTGTTTCTGTGCTGTGTGTGTTTGATTGTGGTGTGAGTGTGTGTGTGTGTGTGTGTGTGTGAGTTCACTCCCTCCCTCCCCAGACTATACAGGCCCTCGTTTTATCACTGATCTTCCCCGATCCAAACGAGGCTTCGTGCGTGTTCGTCCATTTATCATCAGGGAAAGGCGAGCAGCCAAGGAGGCAGAAAGGACCTTGGCGCCACGCTTTCTGCTCGCCGGCTGTCGTTTGCTCTCAAAGTCGAGCGGGTTTTAATGTCCCCCGCGCTGCGCCCTGCGCTCCTTCGGGAGTATGACACGGCGCAACGTGGAAGGTTGTGTTTGCGTGCGGGTGGGTGGGGCGTAAGTGTATTTGCGGTTGGCATGCGTGTTGTGTGCGAGAGGAGTTTTCTATGTCTTGTTGTGGTCCGTGATGTTTCTGCACGTTCACGTGTGTCCTTTGCTTAGCCGTGCATATCCGTGGAAGGTTGTCTGATCTACCGGGCGTTTGTCTGAGTGCAGATACCCTCCTTGTTGGTACACATGTGTGTGTTTTGATGTTAGTTGCACAAAAAGGTTTCAGGTCAAAGAGGAGTTTATTTGTGGCTAGCAGCACAGCTTAATGTATTGTCACCATAACAAATACAGTGGAACGCTGTGGCACGATTGCTAGCATAAGGAGTTCACTCAACAGGAGCCGGTCTTAGCTAATGGTACATTGAAGGGCCTCGATTAGCTCTGAATCCAAATCAACTCAAGTGAACGTTGGTCCATCACACAGGACCCGGTGGGGGATGAAACAAAAGCCTGTTGAAAATGAAAAATGCCATACATAGTCAAGGACTTCTGTTCAGATAATATCTTAATCCACACTATCGTAATCTATTGTCTACATTTGCATTACCTCATCCTCAAGCGCCTTGCAGTTGCACCTCTCCCAGTGTGGCAATCATTTTCGAATGAACTTCAAGGGGGAGGGGGGAGGTGGAAGGGGGGTTGAAATGTTCCTAGTTGTAATATTTCCAAAACTCTGCCTCTATATTCCAGAGACATTTGTTAGGCCTTCCTCATTTCCCCCGACGCCCGTCCCTCCACGCCTCTCCCCGATATAATTAGTCTTTATGAAACAGTTACATCAGTTTAAGCCAGAATCTAATAAAGATTGTCTAGCCACGGGGACCCAATTTGTCTCCTAGGCGGCGAGAAAAACACGACGTTATGATTCACATTACAATTATTGCAGCCGCTCACTGGGAGCCATTTTATCCCCCATTTCCCCCCAATTGTTTTAGCACTCCAAATTAAGCACAGAAACAAATGGAACGGAGGTACTGAGAGTTTTTCCACTGCGTATACATACGGTAACACCCTTAATAGCACCTTTCAAAACCTGCTCGTGCACCCATACGGATAAATACGTTTCCTTCTGCGTGCTTTGGGAAAGAGTTGTAATTTGCGTTGCGTGTGTCTGGTCGAAGGAGGGAGGGGGAGGGGGGAGCACTTTTGTTCGGCTCTGTGCAGTTTACATTTTGCTTTATTCCTTTAGTCCTATAAAATGAATACATCAAACATTATATATATATGTCAAATCGATGTGTGATGTTTCTCCTTCGTCTGTAAGTACACAATGAGGCATTTAATGGTTCTGTGTCTTTGTCTATACGTCAAGGCCGAGACGTCCTGATCGGTCCTCCATTACCATGCATTGAGGCAGCGGCTGCTTGTAGTTAAAGAAAACCCTTAAGGTGCTGAGATGGTTCCTGTTAGACGCACACGCCGTTCCTCAGGACACAGTCTGCCGGCACAGAACAGCAAACACTTCCAACACAGGGTCACTGCTCAAGACGTGAAGTGGCATTAGTCATGGTTCCCCTTGATTTTGAAAAATAATATTTGTGCCTACATTTCTTTTGTTGTTCATGGTGTGACGCCGCATGTATGATCGAGTTCTCCACGGTAAATGTGTGTGCACCACCCAGTGTGTGTGTGTGTGTGTGTGTCTTTGTTACCAAGTGAAATATGCATGTGAATGGGATGTGTCCGCGTGTTTGCCTTTCTGAACTGCACAGCAGGTGTGTGTAAATAAATCGACAGCAGGCATCTGCTTCATAATTTCTTCAGAGGTTGTGCTGTGCTTTAACACACACACACACACACACACACACACACACACACACACCATGGGTCGTGCAAGTCATGGGGAGATTAGCTAATCAGAGACTTTGTTAGGAACAGCGAGGGAGCAGTCTGTCTCATACTGTCCTGTCTCTCTCTCTCTCACTAACACAAATATTCAAGCGCATAAAACAGTGCTTTCCCCTGCAGTGTCCATCATTTGCTGCTGTGTTCACCTAGATTCAATTCATACCACACAGATACTGAACAGCGAACTAATTATTTAGAAATAAATGTATTAAAGACTATGAAACAACACTGGAAAGGGTACTGTATGGTAATAGTACAACAATAACTGTTGGTGTATTAGGTGGTGGTTAGCTTAGGATCCAACACTGCTATCTCTGTCATACTTAGTCTGCCTACCCTCCCTGTGTCGTGTTTTCAGCACAAGGCTTACAGTGGAGAGATATGTTGTTAGGTGTCAGACCATGCAGAAATGTCAACAAATCATACATTTTGGGAGATACACAGAAATAAAACACAAACAAGCAAACAGACATAGGAAAGGATGCCCACGGGCACAGGCTGATAGCATATTATACAGGCTTTCAAAAAAAAAAAAAAACATTTCAACAAACCAACCATTTTACAGCAAGCAACGCTTTTCCAGTGCGTAGTGTTGTTAAAGTAAGCCTCCATTTTAACACGGCTGACCTCGTGTTACTTATGTTGGAGCAGTCGATCAGAAGGGGCTACCATTTTACGGGGCTAACTCTGTGTGAACCTTAGCGGAGAACATGCCTGCCAGCATGCGGATCAATGTAACAGCACGGCAACAGCACGGAGGCCGCATGTTCAAGGTCATGCTCTGCATGGGCAATTACATCCCGACGCATCACGTGAGCTTGGTTTGTACGGAGACGGCTTGGATGGCAGAGGCATTGAGGTCAACATATAATGGGTTTGGATATACAGAGGACAGTCCGTGACCCCCCCTCCCCCCACCCCTGCCAAAAGAAAAAAAAAAGGTAATGCCATTAAAGCTGAAGGGGTAAACCTGCCCTGAGCATGTCCGTTACATATCAGAAACTGTTTCTCGTCACATTCAACAGCACACTATTCACGGACCAAAGCCTGTTGATAAAAATCCAACCAAGCTTCAGGTTTTATTTTCATTCCCTTAACGAGAACGGCGCAATATGTCACATGACAACATCAGTGAAGGAGGAATCAAAACGCCTCGTAAGGTGGCTCTTTTGGTTTTCGCTCGAAATGATAGACAAAATCCGAGCTGTGCCAGCTGTGGAGTGACACTGGATGAGGGCCCAAACGGCTGGTCCAATCAACAGTAAAACCACTCGCAAGCTAAGAGGATGCAATAAAAGCCAGGCTCACAGAAAATACAGCCTTTATAAATGTAGGGAGGTTGACTACACTGGTTTTAAACACACACACACACACACACACACACACACACACACACACACACACACAGAGCGTCGAATCAGAATCTCAAACTTGAGCGATTTCATTTGACTTTATGAGTCTCTTAAATTTGACACCCATGCCAGTTCAAAATGTTATGTTTTAAAAAATGTTTGATAGGCTGACTACAGCACGACTGGTTTTCATTTAGATTTTAATTAGAATGATAGATGTTGCTCTCAAGAAATAGCTGCATTTCATGACTCACTACTTCTCGTAAGTTGGGCCTCTAAGTGAACGATTCTTTGAACCGGCTCATACCACCCATTATATCCAGGTAGGAATATGCCTATTCAGTAAGTCCATTATCGTAACATTCAGTTTTGAGGATTGATTCATTCAGTAAACAAGGTTCTATACCAATATCATAGTTCTGTTCACCTTTTATGAGAAAGGTTTGAGGAAAGAAATATCACTTGCCACAATCAATTTTCTGATCAATACTTAGTGTTTACAGCAAATAGATATTACAGAATCATACTGTACATACATATCTAGACCAGCAGACACTAGATTAGACTCTAAAAACATGGCATATGATAAGCGTGTGTATACGTTTGTGTGCGTGTATGTATTGAGTCTCTGTGAGCATGCATACTGAACTTGTGTGTGTGTGTGTGTGTGTGTGTGTGTGTGTGTGTAGCTTATGGACTTAAAGACCCCAGTCAGACAGAACCAATCCGATGGATAATCACACAGCACTCTGTTTAAAGGCAGCAGGTCTCTATGGTACAGTCTCTAGTCTGCAGCCCCACTGACAGATACACAAGGACGTGGACTGACTAGCATAAGTCTCATTTGCTGATTCTTCTTCCTGGGTTGAAACAGGAGCATGTTTGGCACTGACCTGAAAAAAGGATTCAGGGGAGGCAGAGATGATTCAAGTATGGTAAGTAAGACAAACCTTTGATTTTACGCGGCTGATGTCCCGCTGTGCATGTCCATAACTGCAGATTATTGTCCTATGGGAAAAAGGGGAAACTTGGAAAATGTAATCATTATTGCTTTGTGTGAGTGTTTCTTGAAAAGATCTTGGGACTTGGCCTGAATCAAGCCAGCCAGAAAATCGGAGACACAACCTAATATTGTACCTGTCAGCCTTTCACTTGTTTAAGTCAGGATCAGTTAGGTGATGGCCCAAGAGCATACAACAATGTAACCTCAAATACCAACTAAGGAAAACTCAGAGAAAAGAAACACTGGTGACAAGATAACAGAAATTGCTACAAAAAGAGACCTTGTAAATTACCAGCAAAGGAGTGTCCACCCACTACATACACGACAAGCAGTAAGCAATGACTGAACAAAGGGAGACCTCAGAAGGGAGCGTAAACAGAGCCAACAATCAGAACAGGTGCACATCATAACGCTGATCAGGATCAGCAAGCACAACAGGTGCAAATGATAAGTCTGATGAGGTCTAATGAGGTTGGTCCGGTGCGCCAGGTCCATGGCTCTCTGCTGGTTAAACCTTCTCAGGACTGTGAATGTTGACCTAACTGCCTGAACTGAGGCAGTCCGATATGTGGAGAAATGTTAGAGCGTGCTAAAGCATGTGACTCTGGCGCTTTGTCCTTTGTATATACAGCCTGTCATGTGTGTATGTACTATTGTGTGACTAACCTGCTGTCCCTCACACTATTCAATTCAGTTTGGTTCAGTTCAGATGACCTATTGACCGTACTGTATTCTTTTCTGTTCTACTCCAATCTATTCTATTCTATTCTTTTCCATTCCAATCCGTCCTCTCACAAAATTCAACTGACAGCACAAAAACAATTGACCCTGTAGGATGCATCGCCATCTGTCAATCAATCATCACTGCTGCTGTTCTATTATAATGAACAGATCAATTCAGCTCGGCTCCCATGGTCAGTCATTATGCAGGTTCTCCCTCATGCTAATACTTAAGCCTTTCACTGCAGATTGGCATCCATATTGAACCTGTCGCCTCAAATCACATCAAACAAGGTAATTCAAAAGTCCACTGGAAATAATCTGAACAGGAGGTAACCAAGCCAGAGACTCAGCAGGAAATGCCATGCGGGAAAACGGTTCCCCCGGCGATTGCAAGGACAGACGGCATAGCAGATCAGTTCCACTTAGCTAATACATTAAGTAAGGGTTCTCAAGACCATAGCGATGATTTGATAATAAATATTGCTTTGAAGTGAATAAATACCTAATTACAATCAGCCGTGAGTCTCAGGTGTTTTGCTTTGAGACGGTTTAATCAACGTTCACAGTGATGAATAATAAACCGACATTTAATGGCCCATTTTTGTTTTAACGAGGGAAAAAGAACGCGTTCACAAACAGATATTCTACCTTCGATTAATCATCCTCGCTCTCTCATCAGAGGGGCCTAGTTGCCTCGTCCAGCTATGTGTGGTTTATCAAAGAGAATGTGAAATCCCATGTCCGTAGCTGTGTTGAAACACGGATCGACTGCGTTCAAAAAGCAGACGGGCTGGTTTCAAACCAAAAGCAACACCTTCACCACACCTCTTACCACATGAAGGATGAATGAAGACGCTGAACCTGTAGCGAGTGTTTTTATTTGTACCGAACAACATCAACACCTTTGATACCACTTTGAAGGATTGGTTAATTTATGAAGAAGCAGTGGTGAGTGTGTGTCTATGCATGTGTGTGCTTCTGGTAAGTCATACTTGTGCGTTTGGGTTTCTGTGTGCTCATGTGCCAGTAATTAGAGTAAGCTATCAGGGTTGAAGGTTAGTGAATTTACATTTTGGGCATGGCGTGTCAAATGGATCTGTTGATTTCGACTCGTACCATGTTTTGATATAAACCACAACAAATCAAAAATCTCAGCATATTCAGCGCATGGGAAAACAAACATTCCCCTCCCTTGTGCTACATTAACCATCGAAAGAGTTCCTATAAAGTTAACTAGAAAGTAGACCCAGACTGACCAGTTTGGTCCAGTTCACTTTGATCCTGTACACGTTACATTAGGATCCTGTTTAAACTGCAATGCTGTCCTTTACTGGCACCATAATGGACCCAGAATACTCTTCTACACACTGGGTATTCACCAATGGAGTTATTCAGCTGTTTCTTTTAAATCTAGTTCATCCCACTTCAGTTTATCACTGCAATCTGAAAATTCATGAAAAATCAACACTACCAGAGCCAGTCTGAAAGTTTAGAGTCTGCCTTTGAGGGCCTGAGTGGGTTTCTCCCTGACACGTTGTCTGCGGTGTATTCCGGCTCATCCGCGGTTGTCAGTTATCTAGCTGGAGGCGGCTGAGGCTGTGGACCTGGTCGCAGAGCTAATCCCACACCAAGCCTGCCTTCTCCCGAACCTGGACACCGGCCAGTGCTGTCAGCCCTGATGTCTCCATCGCTCTGGGCCTGTCTGTCTCACCTCTTAGCCTCCACCACCTCCATCTGGCTCTCTCCCTCTCTCTGTCTCTCTCTCTCTCTTCCCCCCAACCCTCTCTCCCTTTCTCTATCTCCCTCCCCTCTCGCTCTCTCCCTTTGCTCTCTGTCTCCCCCACCCTACCATCCTCCCTCACTCCCTTTCCCCCGCCATCTATCTCTCCCTTCCTTTCTCTCTCTCTCCCTTTCTATCTCTCCCTTTCTCTCCTTTCCCCCATCTCCCCCTGCATTTCTCCATATCACCCTTCAATCTCTTCAAGTCTCTGTTGTTGTGCCTCTCTCATTTAGCAATTTTTCTTCATAATCGCATAATTCCATCTGTCAAATCTTTGAAATGCAGTATCTTTATTTCTCCTCTCTCTCTCTCTCTCTCTCTCTCTCCTCACTATTTTCATCTCCTTCCTGAACCACTGTCACATCCGTCTCTCGCTCATCCCTCGTTCAAATCTCCTCGCTGACCCCCCCCCCCCCCTCCCTTGCAGCCTCCTAGACCAGTGAAGGAGCCAAACAGTTGTAGGAGCCGTATCGCAGCATGTCAGGAATACGGAGGTCTGCCACATGCTCCTAACCACCACTTCCTCCTCCACCTCCACCTCCTTCTCCTGCCTGGCACTTCTACAACACCCAAAGTTGTGCTGATGCATAATGGATGAGCAGGGAACTTGTTCTTGGGGAAAAAGCACGCAGAAAGAAAAAAAAGAGGTGACATGACACAGACAAACACACACACACACGCTCAGCCCCTCCTCTCTCCCCACACACACATAGGGCCCTGAGCGGGTGATTTATGAAGATCAGAATGGCTCCTTTCTTATTCCGTCTCATGCCTTCCGTCCACATTGGTATTTACTCTTGCCCTGATGCAAATCGATAAGGTAATTTTACCCGGGGCTCACTGTAATAAACAATCTGCCCGGTGTGCTTTGCGGAGCTGCCCCGCAAGCAGCAGAAGAACTGACTGCGGAGTGGGCCAGGGAAAGGACAACGATTTAAGATGGCGGACATAGAGGGCACTGGACGTACGAGACAGCCTCCTGTCGCGTGAGACATCTCAAGGCAGCCAGGGAGAGACACTCGTCTTTGAAACAGACCTGATGAATGACCTGCAGAGAGCTGGGACCAAAGTAACAAAGGCTACCATCAGTAACACACTACGCCGAGAGGGACTCAAATCCTGCAGTGCCAGGCGTGTCCCCCTGCTTAAGCCAGTACATGTCCAGGCCCGTCTGAAGTTTGCCAGAGAGCATATGGATGATCCAGAAGAGGATTGGGAGAATATCATGTGGTCAGATGAAACCAAAATTGAACTTTTTGGTAAAAACTCAACTCGTCTTGTTTGGAGGAAGAAGAATGCTGAGTTGCATCCCAAGAACACCATACCTACTGTGAAGCATGGGGGTGGAAACATCATGCTTTGGGGCTGTTTTACTGCAAAGGGGACAGGACGACTGATCCGTGTTAAGGGAAGAATGAACGGGGCCATGTATCGTGAGATTTTAAGCCAAAACCTCCTTCCATCAGTGAAAGCATTGAAGATGGAACGTGGCTGGGTCTTCCAGCATGACAATGATCCCAAACACACCGCTCAACCCCATAGAAAATTTGTGGAGGGAGTTGAAAGTCCGTGTTGCCCAGCGACAGCCCCAACACATGACAGGTCTAGAGGAGATCTGCACAGAGGAATGGGCCAAAATACCAGCTACAGTGTCTGCAAACCTGCTGAAGACTTACAGGAAACGTTTGACCTCTGTCATTGCCAACAAAGGTTATGTTACAAAGTATTGAGTTGAACTTTTGTTATTGACCAAATACTTATTTTCCACCATCATTTACAAATAAATTCTTAAAAAATCCTACAATGTGATTTCCTGGATTTTTTTTCTCATTTTTGTCTCTCATAGTCGAAGTGTACATATGATGAAAATTACAGACCTCTCTCATCTTTCTAAGTAGGAGAACTTGCACAATCAGTGGCTGATTAAATACTTTTTGGCCCCACTGTATATATATATATTTATAAATATATATATATATATATATATTTATATTTATATATATATATATATATATATACAGTACAGGCCAAAAGTTTGGACACACCTTCTCATTCAATGCGCTTCCTTTATTTTCATGACTATTTACATTGTAGATTCTCACTGAAGGCATCAAAACTATGAATGAACACATGTGGAATTATGTACTTAACAAAAAAGTGTGAAATAACTGAAAACATGTCTTATATTCTAGTTTCTTCTAAGTATCCACCCTTTCCTCTGATTACTGCTTTGCACACTCTTGGCATTCTCTTGATGAGCTTCAAGAGGTAGTCACCTGAAATGGTTTTCCAACAGTCTTGAAGGAGTTCCCAGAGATGCTTAGCACTTGTTGGACCTTTTGCCTTCACTCTGCGGTCCAGCTCACCCCAAACCATCTCGATTGGTATTCAGGTCCGGTGACTGTGGAGGCCAGGTCATCTGGCGCAGCACTCCATCACTCTCCTTCTTGGTCAAATAGCCCTTACACAGCCTGGAGGTGTGTTTGGGGTCATTGTCCTGTTGAAAAATAAATGATGGTCCAACTAAACGCAAACCGGATGGGATGGCATGTCGCTGCAGGATGCTGTGGTAGCCATGCTGGTTCAGTATGCCTTCAATTTTGAATAAATCCCTAACAGTGTCACCAGCAAAGCACCCCCACACCATCACACCTCCTCCTCCATGCTTCACGGTGGGAACCAGGCATGTAGAATCCATCCGTTCACCTTTTCTGCGTCGCACAAAGACACAGCGGTTGGAACCAAATATCTCAAATTTGGACTCATCAGACCAGAGCACAGATTTCCACTGGTCTAATGTCCATTCCTTGTGTTTCTTGGCCCAAACAAATCTCTTCTGCTTGTTGCCTCTCCTTAGCAGTGGTTTCCTAGCAGCTATTTGACCATGAAGGCCTGATTCGCGCAGTCTCCTCTTAACAGTTGTTCTAGAGATGTGTCTGCTGCTAGAACTCTGTGTGGCATTCATCTGGTCTCTAATCTGAGCTGCTGTTAACCTGCGATTTCTGAGGCTGGTGACTCGGATGAACTTATCCTCAGCAGCAGAGGTGACTCTTGGTCTTCCTTTCCTGGGGCGGTCCTCATGTGAGCCAGTTTCGTTGTAGTGCTTGATGGTTTTTGCGACTGCACTTGGGGACACATTCAAAGTTTTTGCAATTTTCCGGACTGACTGACCTTCATTTCTTAAAGTAATGATGGCCACTCGTTTCTCTTTACTTAGCTGATTGGTTCTTGCCATAATATGAATTCTAACAGTTGTCCAATAGGGCTGTCGGCTGTGTATCAACCTGACTTCTGCACAACACAACTGATGGTCCCAACCCCATTGATAAGGCAAGAAATTCCACTAAGTAACCCTGACAAGGCACACCTGTGAAGTGAAAACCATTTCAGATGACTACCTCTTGAAGCTCATCAAGAGAATGCCAAGAGTGTGCAAAGCATCAATTAGAGCAAAGGGTGGATACTTAGAAGAAACTAGAATATAAGACATGTTTTCAGTTATTTCACACTTTTTTGTTAAGTACATAATTCCACATATGTTCATTCATAGTTTTGATGCGTTCAGTGAGAATCTACAATGTAAATAGTCATGAAAATAAAGGTAACGCATTGAATGAGAAGGTGTGTCCAAACTTTTGGCCTGTATTGTGTATATATATATACATATATATATATATATATATATATATATATATATATATATATATATATATATATGTACATACACTGCTCCAAAAAATTAAATGAACACTTTTTCATCAGAGTATTGCATGAAGTCAATTAATCTTCTGGGCTATTGATCTGGTCAGTTCAGTAGCAGAGGGGGTTGTTAATCAGTTTCAGCTGCTTTGGTGTTAATGAAATTGACAACAGGTGCACTAGAGGGGCAACAATGACATGACCCCCAAAACAGGAATGGTTTTCCAGGTAGAGGCCACTGAAATTGTTTCCCTCCTCATCTTTTCTGACTCTTTTTCACTAGTTTTGCATTTGGCTAGGGTCAGTGTCACTACTGGTAGCATGAGGCGATACCTGGACCCCACAGAGGCTGCACAGGCAGTCCAACTCCTCCAGGATGGCACATCAATACGTGCCATTGCCAGAAGGTTTGCTGTGTCTCCCAGCACAGTCTCAAAAGTATGGAGGAGATTCCAGGAGACCGGCAGTTACTCTAGGAGAGCTGGACAGGGCCGTAGAAGGTCCTTAACCCATCAGCAGGACCGGTATTTGCTCCTTTGTGCATGGAGGAACAGGATGAGCCCTACAAAATGACCGCCTGCAGGCCACTGGTGTGAATGTCTCTGACCAAACAATCAGAAACAGCCTTCATGAGGGTGGCCTGAGGGCCCGACGTCCTCTAGTGGGCCCTGTGCTCACTGCCCGGCACCGTGTAGCTCGATTGGCATTTGCCATAGAACACTAGATCTGGCAGGTCCACCACTGGCACCCTGTGCTTTTCACAGATAAGGGCAGGTTCACTCTGAGCATGTGACAGACGTGAAAGAGTCTGGAGAAGCTGTGGAGAACGTTACGCTGCCTGTAACATCGTTCAGCATGACCGGTTTGGTGGTGGGTCCGTGATGGTCTGGGGAGGCATATCCATGGAGGGACGCACAGACCTCTACAGGCTAGACAACGGCACCCTGACTGCCATTAGGTATCGGGATCAAATCCTTGGACCCATTGTCAGCCCCTACGCTGGTGCAGTGGGCCCTGGGTTCCTCCTGGTGCACGACAATGCCCGGCCTCATGTGGCGAAAGTATGCAGGCAGTTCCTGGAGGATGAAGGAATTGATACCATTGACTGGCCCCCACGTTCGCCTGACCTAAATCCAATAGAACACCTCTGGGACATGTTTCGGTCCATCCGACGCCACCAGGTTGCACCTCAGCAAAATGGACTAGCCTGCCGCATCATTTTTTCACTTTGATTTTCGGGGTGTCTTTGAATTCAGTCCTCTGTAGGTTGATCATTTTCATTTCCATCAAACGATGTGACATCCTTTCGTTCCTCACTCATTACCCAGTCCATATCAGTATAGATATCCAGCATGATTTTTTCCCCCATTGAGATCTGATGTGGTTTCAAAGTGTTCCTTCAATTTTTTTGAGCAGTGTATAAATACTGTATATACTGAATAAACACAAAAACTGTCCTGTAAGCACTCCGAGTGTGTCCTATTGTATTGCACTCAATTCTACCTGTTTTAACAGTCCTTTTCTCCCTCCATCCCTAGCCACTCCAAAGCTATGGAATCTGACTGACATTGAGAGCACAGGGGTACAAACCACCCTCCACGGATGTTATCAACAATGCACAGAACATGATTCTGCCCAGGGACAAATAAAAACAAACGGTGTTTCCGAAAGCAACCTGCATGGCCCGAGAAATAAACAAAATAAACAACGTCTCCAGGGGTTAGCGCGGAGAAGTCAGCAAATGCTGCATTCTGCCAGATCAATGACATGCATAGTGCATGAGGTCCAAGAAGACCGAGTAGCCTACAACTTGTTTACCAGTACACAAGAAAGTTAGAAAGAAGGAAATTAATAGAAATACAGGGAATCTGAAATAAACCGAAAGAGAGAGAGAACTATAGAGTCAGGCCCTGTGTTGGAAATTATCATATTAGGTGGAAGGACTTTGAAACACACACACAATTTTCTAAGTTAACCGGAATGTGTTATTCAAACGCGTGGTGGAGCTACCTAGTGTTACTCCCTTGCTGCAATGAAAGCATATAGTTGATATAGACAGGAAAGAGTGGTCAATGGTCCTTGGTCAACCAGTAAGATAGCATCTTGTGAATGGGGTTCCTCGAAACTTTAACATCCCTTCACTGGTCACCTTATGCTTCCTCCAGGCATTCCTGCTGTATACCAATATAACCACAGAGTGCACCATTTGGGTGCAACACACACCCTACCCTAATGTTAATACCACAGAGGTCAATATTTACTCAAATAACAAACCCCAATGGTCATATATCTTCTCAGAAAATCCCCTAGCACATTCCCAAACTACAACACGTTGGAGCGGAAACTAAATACCAAAGACCGTTCTAGTCCCTTATACAGTTGGTACGATGAGTAAAATGTATCGCACAGTGTTTTTTTTTGCCCAACCATAACCCCTTATAAGACGATAGGGTTGATTGTTTGGCTCTGGCACTCTTCCGTGGTGTGGTCCAAGTCAAGCCAAGGCTCACTTTACCTGGCAAACGAAAAAATACAAATGTAAACGCAAACTAGTGTTGAAGCTATAATCCTTACTCATCTTCCTAATAATTTGATTCTCAGATGAGCCTGGCGTCTTAGCTTCACTGAAAAAAGGATACCAATCTATCTGATGACTATTCTGAGATACATTGGTTTGTGAAATGGTGTGATGACAACCTGTCCAAAAGACTGCAGAGACCCGAGGGTTTGACGACCACAGGCCTGTGGTCATCTACGATGGAACCATCTCAAAGTTCTCCTCATAAAGAAAAACTGTGTTTTTTATGGACAACTCATTAACCAGGAACTCCCATGTGAATAGTCTCTGTAGCAGTTCCTGAGTCGCCTTGGGGTTGACTGGTGCCGATCAAAAACGTGTGCTAGTCTTACACAAGCCTTGTCAGATACGGCATCACAGCTTGGTTTGGTAACCTCTCTGGGCAGCCAAAGTCCAAATTGGTCCGATTGATGCAGACCGCATGGATGATTACAGGGGTAAGACAGCAGCCGTCCATACAGTCTACTTGCACACGGGCTGCTCCATGGCAAGCCAATTGGATGGTTACTGACCCCTTCCATGTTCTACATGCTGAGTATCAGCTACTGCCCTCTAGGACTGGGAGGAGGTTCAGAGTCCCCCAGATTAAATAGATTTACTAAATGTATTTAGCCCTGTGTCAATACAACTTTAGCGGGGAAAAAAACAATGGCGGCAGAGGGATGTGTGCAGCTCTCCACTTTTATTGATCTGTTGTTTTTCTTCTTATTTACAGGGCTTTAGGAACCTTGCTGTATGTTTTTTAAAGTTACTAACAAACCAAAATATTTCCATGTGGGATGTTTGACGTCCATGGCTGCAGCATGGATGAAAGCCCATGCTACATTTTCCACTTTGTGGGACAATAAAATGTATCTCGATTCTTGAACATTAGAATGATATTGTCCTAGCTCTTTCTCTCGACCATGTTATCCCTTTCCGGTAAACATCTATAAACCTTGCGTGTTGCAAAAGCTCTCAGCGCAAATTAGAGGATGAAACAGCTTCCATAAATATTCATCTTGGTGAGGTGGAGGTTGTGCCCTTTGCAATTATTCTCGGTCTGATGAGGCGGCATTTGTTGAAGGTAGACACTATCCTTCTCGGGGTGTTCAGTTGCGGAGACTGGGCCCTAATTGATGCCTCCACCATTTGCGAGGATGTAATTAAACCTGATGTAATTGTAGACGCTCATATCTCTCTGTTGCCTTCATATGTGAACAAAAAACACACAAAAACGCTTGCACGCTCTACCTCAATGGCTTCTTCAAAGGTATACCTACGTCCAAATACAATTAGCCATGGAGCAGGGGCTGAGGTTTGTGTCATTTGAATTTGCATTCCATAATTTTGAAATTGAATTCCATTGAGGGGCACGTGTGTGTGTGTGTGTGTGTGTGTGTTTGACACACGCACAAACACACACAGAACCAATCTACTGAGTCAGGGATCAGAGGGCCTGCAAGCCTCAACAATTGCAGATGTACAGAAAAGAGAGAGAGAGAGAGAGAGAGGGAGAGAGAGAAGAGAAAATAGAAAGACAAAGAGAAAGAGAGAGAGAACGTGAGAGAGAATGTGTGTGAGAGAGAGAAACAAAAGCAGTGAGAGAGAGACAGAAAGAAAAAGAAAGACAAAGAGAGAGAGAGATGAACTGAGAGATAGAAAGAGAGAGATAGATAGATAGAGAGACAGAGCCAGAGAGAGAGGGGGCAGACCAACAGTATACCTCTAAAATATAGATTGCCTTCATGCCAAGCCCCGCAGACTCCACGAACATTGAGGCTATGGGGTCTGCATTTGCAAGGAGCTCTACCGCTAGACTGGACTTGATCTGAACAGCTTTGGAGGGGAGAGCACATTTGCATTTTAGTGATAACATTCAATGAACGGCGTCCTAATAATGAATGGGATATCAACCTATGTATCTCTGCGTCCCGACGTGATTGGTTGACGTCTTCAAACAGGTGGTTCTGTTAGGAGTGGATAACGATAAAAGATGCATACGTGATATTTCAAAATATCAAAAACAGCATTCATTGGAGTATGATATAACAGGAAAAGGGGTTTAAATATTTATCCAAAAAATATCATCTCAATATAATAATTTGATAATGACTATTCTACACAAACACAGAGAGTCCAGACAGTGGATGGGTGATGGTCAGGTCATGCAGTGGATCTTTGAACATCTTTGTTGAACACCATATTCCAGTCAGGTAAACTTCAAGAGGAATGTGATAGTGTATACAGGACACTCTACTGTGTGTGGATCTGTGGAAGTTTGGCTCTCCTCCCCACCGGCAAAGAAACACCCGGAGCGCAAGTCCCTCACTGCACCTTTGATTCAGCTGACCTTGTTGTGAAGCGGTTGTAAGCCCGGAAAGATGGTAGATATGCTGAACAGAGATTAGAGAGAGAGAGAGAGAGAGAGAGAGAGAGAGTAAACTAAAGGCCAAGGTCAAGAGGGTTGCCCATGGTGCAACACAGACGCCAGCAGAGTCGGTCAGTTGGTCTTCAATATTTTATACGCCACCTGCCTGAATACCCTTCACTTCCTGTCCTCACCAAACCTCTTCAGAAGTGTGAGGTGTATCACTTTGATCCACACACACACACACACGCGCACACACACGCACACACACACACACACACACACCGTTGCCTCGACTACAGAATGTGCTTGAAGCTATCGAGCTGTTAGCATAAGAAGCATCCGAGGCTGATCCAAAGGTCCATTGCTTGCGTCTTAAGAGAATAGAAAGAGAACAAAGGATCCATTATTAACCCCCATGTGGGAAATCGATCCTCAGCATTTACGTAACCCTTCCTGTACGCACACTGGGAGCAGTGGGAGTAGTGGGAGCACTGGGCAGCCACAGTACAGCGCCCCGGGGACCAACTCCAGTGTCTTGGTGAAGGCACTGAGCGTGGACCCTTAATGTCTTTCGGTGGTGGGAGGAAACCGATGCACCCAACGGAAAGCCACACAAACACAGGGAGAACATGCAAACTGCACACGGAAAGGAACCGGGACGGATTTGACCCCCAAACACCCTCTCCACCCCCCACCCCCACCCCCACCCCCACACACACACACACACACACACCCCCAAGAGATTCAGGGGGTGCCGTCAGAGACAGCCATTATACCGTGTCCCCAGGTTGGTGACACAATTGATTTGACCAGATTTGATCCGGTGCAACTGCTGCTGTTTTGACAACAGCCTGGGGCTAATAGCTTAGCTTGGCACCGCCAAGGCCTTGGCTAGCCGTGGGCGATGCTATATAATTCATTGCCCCCCAGTGAGGCTGAGATCATGTGGGGGGAACGGAAAGGACAGCTCTTACTGTGTGAGGCAAACGCTCAGTGGAGCGCCATGCAATGGGCCTGATGAGAATGACAGGGACCCAAGGGAAACGGAGGCTAAACGAGAGTTTGGATGATTGTATGTGTGTGTGTGTGTGTGTGTGTGTGTGTGTGTGTGTTTGTGTGTGTTTGTCATTATTACATTGTGGGATCCACGGCCTGATAGCACACTCACGGTGTGGGGACCAAAATTTATGTGGGGTCCGAAAACCCGGACCCCACTAATTTTACATTAGATTCAGTGAAAAGAGTGTCAAAACAATGCCCTGTGAAGTTTTCAGGGGTTTCCCCACAATGCACATATACCCGTATTGTGTGCGTAGGTGTGTATAGGAGGAGTAACTCAACACTGACCCCTAGTTACAGGGGATTGTACTGCCTCCACACACACTCTTCACACACTCGGCTAAAATGCGCATGTGCAAGCAGCTAGCTAACTCTCTGATTGGCTGCTAACACTTACACATTAATTTACAGCAAATAGCCTACAGACTAATTAGTATCAACACTAGATCAAACCTAGGTTTATTGTAAATGCGTAAATGCAGTAATTATAATATTCACACCGAAAATATATACATTTTAATACCCTAAACTACGGAATAGTTAACCAGTAATACATTATCTTACCCACCTTTTATGTCTGCACGTTAGATATGCTAACGCTATGCTAAATATTTAGCCATGCTAATTGTAACTACAATAAATAGTTGCTATGCTAGGCTAAGACAAGCTAATGATTAATAACTTAACAGGAAGCAAAGTCACGCATACATTTTAAAATAATAATAGAAATGTAATTTCCTTAAGGAGTATCTCGTTAACCTAAATTAATGAATACAAAACGGATAATAGTCTCTATTAGTGAATAAAAACCGAAGAGATTAGTGACATATCTGACGGGCACATATGGGAGTCCTAGGTGTATGACCCCCTCCCCGACCCCCCCCCCCATAATAACTCGACACTCGGAAGAGATAACAGGGGAAGACGCACTGGACTCCTGAGGTTTTGGTGTCTGCAGATGTCAGAGAGACTTGTGAGTGTTCTTAATAAGGTAAGTTATTCTTACATTAAATGCAATTGTATTTCAGTGCACTGAGCTGATTTGATCATTTAAATGCAGCATTTGACATGTTTTCAGCTGGTAAAAGCAGCCAGGTAAGCTAGCTAAAGTTAACGTAGAATAAATGTATTGCTATTTTTATTAAATCGTTTGCACGTTATAAAGCATTGCTTATTTTACTCTCCGGGGAAAGCTACGTTTTGCTAGCGAGGTAGTTAAGTTCATATCTACAGTGAAGTTAGCTAACTAAGCTAGCTAATTGGCTAACATTGTTCTGGAAGCTGCAGCAGGCACCTGCCTGTTGATAAACGGTGGTTAGTCTAGTTAGTTTTATCGTTACTTGAATCAATAAAATGCAAAAAAAAACTGTTATGTGATGAAAATTGAAGGACTTTTTATTTATCTGTTTAGCATTCCTTCTATCTAGACAAGAGCATGCGGCTTGAGCATAACGTTAATGGCGAAAGTCGGCAACGCGTGAATTTTAATTACATTACGTAATTTAAATAAGTCTGTTTCTGAATCGGGTAGTGTGCAAATTCAGTAGTAGTAAGTCTGTAAATAAATGAGACCTTAATTTGCTAATTTTATTCACAAACTGTGGGAGATTGTTGTTACTTATTGCTCAAATGTACTAGGCTAAACGAATCATCAGCAGCATGCTGTTACCCTGGTGTGGTTTACATGTGATTTTCAAACATTTTGAATACGTTTTATAAATCAGTAGATTAATGGCTATCTAATTATATTAAAACTGCACTGTGTTTCATCATAGGATTATCAATGGCAGCAATGAGATGCAGGAAACCGCCCAAAACGGATGCAATAGAACATACTGCCAAGGCCCTCGACAAGACAGCAGATTTGGAAGTGAAATATATCAACTCTTTTAAAGGTAAGGTGTTTGTGTTTTCATTCTGATGTTTTGATATTATAGTTGTAACAGACCTTACCTCTTGATAGTACTCATGGGTTTAGTATAGAAAAAATAGAACATTGTATGAAATAAGGCAGTGCATTTTGTTCTCTTCTTTGTATTGAAGTGCTTACTGGTATGTCACTGTGACAATAGCTCTGGTGTGCCTGACTGAATATATGCCACTACCTCAGGCAATTTTATGAAACATTTGGTCAATGTGGTGCAACAGGAGGATGGACAAACCAGTTATTATTTACATTTTGGTTTTCCATAAGGGAAGCCTGTTTGTTCATGCAGTATTACTGCGGTCTGCAACTTTTGTTAATGATAACCTGTCACATGGTTATTGATGTATTATGAAAGTAATAGGTCCTGCTTTTGTAGTTTCTAGGGATATTGAAAAATATAACTGTAAAGCTTTCAAGACGGTAATGGTAGCTGTATGTGTACACTAGGTTGCGGGGTGTTTGCCAAGGCCCATTTCCAAAAAGGAGACTTTGTGGTGGAGTACAGAGGGGAATTAATACATTCTGAAGAATCTCAAAGGAGGAGGAGGATATATCATGGTAGATGTGCTGTCTTCATGTTTGACTTCTACTGGCATGAGAGAACATGGTGGTAAGGCATAGATTGAACTTTTTGAAAAGTTTAGTTTTGTCATATCTTAAACAAATTTGTGAGATGAATTAATCAGTCTTTGAGTTTGCAACTATAACCAACAGTAATGTAGCCTGCGCTGCACAGATTTACATAAATGAAGGGCCGAGGTCAGGTTATTTATCTATACAAATCTGTCTACTTAAGGTAATTTCACTATTGCCCCCAAAAAGATA
>CM030179.1:20268238-20321778 GCA_017639675.1 Aplochiton taeniatus
ACATAGTCTTAACTGAATTTCTCGACCAATGGTAAATTGTTGCAAAAATTAAATTAATGATTTTATTTCATGAAGTCTAATTAGGGGTTATTATCTTTTTGAAGTATTGATGCAGCTCAAGAAGATGGCAGTCTAGGAAGACTAGTCAACGATGAGGATAACCATGCAAACTGCAAGATGACGAAGGTCATATCAGACAAAAGGCCGCACCTCTGTCTCTTTGCTCTGAGGGACATTAATGCTGGAGAAGAAATAACATACTATTATGGAGGAGCTGATTGGCCTTGGAGGAAACCGGTATGTCAAAACTGAGTTGCTGAATGTCAGTGTGAATGAAGCTGATGTTTATTCTTTCCTCATAATTAAACCAATAATGGTGTTTTGCTACTTGTTATAGTTGTAATTGCTAGAAAAATAATTGTTAGTTGCAGCACTAATCGAAATGTATATTACGATTAGATGGCATGCATATTATATGACAGGCATCAGGAGTTAATCCTTCGTTTCCCCCAGCCTGTTTTGGGGTTGAACTTTTATTTGTTCATGTTGACCACGCCCTCGGCCATTGTTTGAGACCCGGCTTTTATTTGAGAAATATAGTACATGTTTTAGATTTGACAGTGTATGCAGGCTTATATTAGACTTAACTTTAATTGACTTAATATCACCACAATTTTCCTATTTTTGACCTCTTTTTAAAACTGCTTATGGTTGTTGATGTTACTGTTGACCAACTACTCAATAATGATGTTGAACTCATTTGTCAGGCTGGAGGACAATCGATTGTCCCTGAGTCTTCTAAGGCTGAGGTCTCCAGAACAACAAAGCAGGCTCCGCAGACATCTTCATTCTCTCAGCTGCAGGTACTAAATGTTGTTTACATTTCTTGTCTTTCATTTGTTCATTCTTTCGCTTTTAAGCCTCACCTCTTTAGATAATTGTTGAAGTGTTTTTACTTGAAGATACCTAAGATCAGTACAACTCTGAAGTCATAAGTATGCTGCCAAGCACATTCTGGTTATTGTGAAAAATGGGGTCCAGTCGTGGTCCTTTTATAAGGCTGCTCACACACACACCTGTCAGGTCTCCTGTTGTGGTGGGGACCACGGTAACTGAATGTGGTCCTTTTATAAGGCTGCTCACACACACACCTGTCAGGTCTCCTGTTGTGGTGGGGACCACGGTAACTGAATGTGGTCCTTTTAGAAGGCTGCTCACACACACACCTGTCAGGTCTCCTGTTGTGGTGGGGACCACGGTAACTGAATTACATTGTGCACATTTAAGTGCAGTCATTTAGTCTTTTCTGTGTATAAACCTAAGACACACCATGTATGACATGTGTCATTGAACCCGAACTCATTTTGCTTTCTACCAGTCATTCAAGCTGTTGTTTACAGATTAATTTCCTCCTCCCAAACTTCATTTTTACTTGTTCTCAGCTGTAATGGTTACAGAAGTGCTACAGCAGGCAACATATTTATGGCAAAAATCAGAGCCGACTTGAATCTATCAAAAATAACAATGATTTGGGGTCAAATTCAGGCATCGTTTTAGTACTACAGCCTCATGCATGCCATGCTGTATTTTGTATCAGCTCATGGTTATTGTAGTTGAGTTGAAATAATGTTACTGTTGACCAACTACTCAATAATGATGTTGAACTCATTTGTCAGGCTGGAGGACAATCGACTGTCCCTGAGTCTTCTGAGGCTGAGGTCTCTAGAACAACAAAGCAGGAATCGCAGACATCTTCTGTCTCTCAAATCCAGGTACTAAGTTTTGTTTGAATTTCTTCTCTTTCATTTGTTCATTCTTTAGTTTTGAAGCCTCACCTGTTTAGATAATTGTTGAAGTGTTTGTGCTTGAAGATACTTAACATCAGTGCAACTCTGAAGTCATAAGTATGCTGCCAAGAACATTCTGGTTATTGTGAAAAATGGGGTCCAGTCGTGGTCCTTTTATAAGGCTGCTCACACACACACCTGTCAGGTCTCCTGTTGTGGTGGGGACCACGGTAACTGAATGTGGTCCTTTTAGAAGGCTGCTCACACACACACCTGTCAGGTCTCCTGTTGTGGTGGGGACCACGGTAACGGAATTACATTGTACACATTTAAGTGCAGTCATTTAGTCTTTTCTGTGTATAAACCTAAGACACACCATGTATGACATGTGTCATTGAACCCGAGCTCATTTTGCTTTCTACTAGTCATTCCAGCTGTTGTTTACAGATTAATTTCCTCCTCCCAAACTTCATTTTTACTTGTTCTCAGCTGTAACGGTTACAGAAGTGCTGCAGCAGGCAACATATTTATGGCAGAAATCAGAGCCAACTTGAATCTATCAAAGATAACAATGATTTGGGGTCAAATTCAGGCATCGTTTTAGTACTACAGCCTCATGCATGCCATGCTGTATTTTGTATCAGCTCATGGTTATTGTAGTTGAGTTGAAATAATGTTACTGTTGACCAACTACTCAATAATGATGTTGAACTCATTTGTCAGGCTGGAGGACAATCAACTGTCCCTAAGTCTTCTGAGGCTTTGGTCTCCAGAACAACAAAGCAGGCCCCGCAGACATCTTCATTCTCTCAGCTGCAGGTACTAAATGTTGTTTACATTTCTTGTCTTTCATTTGCTAATTCTTTAGTTTTTAAGCCTCACCTGTTTAGATAATTGTTGAAGTGTTTGTACTTGAAGATACTTAAGATCAGTGCAACTCTGAAGTCATAAGTATGCTGCCAAGCACATTCTGGTTATTGTGAAAAATGGGGTCCAGTCGTGGTCCTTTTATAAGGCTGCTCACACACACACCTGTCAGGTCTCCTGTTGTGGTGGGGACCACGGTAACTGAATGTGGTCCTTTTAGAAGGCTGCTCACACACACACCTGTCAGGTCTCCTGTTGTGGTGGGGACCACGGTAACTGAATTACATTGTACACATTTAAGTGCAGTCATTTAGTCTTTTCTGTGTATAAACCTAAGACACACCATGTATGACATGTGTCGTTGAACCCGAGCTCATTTTGCTTTCTACCAGTCATTCCAGCTGTTGTTTACAGATTAATTTCCTCCTCCCAAACTTCATTTTTACTTGTTCTCAGCTGTAATGGTTACAGAAGTGCTACAGCAGGCAACATATTTATGGCAGAAATCAGAGCCCACTTGAATCTATCAAAAATAACAATGATTTGGGGTCAAATTCAGGCATCGTTTTAGTACTACAGCCTCATGCATGCCATGCTGTATTTTGTATCAGCTCATGGTTATTGTAGTTGAGTTGAAATAATGTTACTGTTAACTAACTACTCAATAATGATGTTGAACTCATTTGTCAGGCTACTTAGTGTATTTTTGAAATCTTCAATCTTATGAAAGCAAGTAATCTGAATGTATATGACCAATTATGCATGAACTAAATTATTTTCCTTTCAGGACACCAAAGTAATGGCTGATGAATATAGACTTTTGCAATTTGAGGTGAATAATTAATTCATTATTAATTGAATCATTTCCAACTAATTGCAATAAAAGTAGTTCCTTGGTTATATATTTAAATCAATTAATCTTTTTTTTTAAATTTTATGTAATATACTGTTAAACTTTTTTCTTTTTATACATTTGTCCAAATGAAAATTACCTACATTTTTTTTTTAGACATGGAACCTGTGTTCTGACTCTGAACTTAGCCTCTCCAACGAGGACCAAGATTCAATCCCAAGGCTGAGGAGGACCACAAGCATTCAGGTAAGCAACACACACAATATAGAGAAAAGATGAATGCTTGTGCTCCAATTTTTTTTTAACTGATTTGATAGTTCGCATCTCGTATGAACTGAAGTGTTTTAGCAAACGTTTAATTAGTTTGCTGACATTAATTTACATTTTCTTTTATAAAGATCAACAACCATTCTGATTCAGATGACCTGTTTGACCTTACCTCAGCTGACAGTGGAGAGCAATATATTCCTAAGACTAGTGAGGACTGTTCTGATGATACAGACACAAGTGAAGTTATAGAGCCAGTCGACCAGAAACAGAGCATATTCAGATGCCTGAAGGACTTAAAGACGATGGATGACATCGAAGATAGGTGTCTCTCACCAACAGAACTGAACAATGGCTCTTGAAAGCAGGTGCTTAACAGAGGACGCTCATCCTCAAGACCAGGAAATGGCTCTAGGCAGAGACGTAAAAAGCGACCGTTAAGCAGTGTATCCTGTCCTGTCCACGAACCAGTAGTGATCACTCATCAAAACAGAGTGGAAAAGACACTGGTGCCCTGGTTGAAAACTCCAAGATATCTTTAATTAGCTTTTTTATACCAACCTGCAGCCACAAACTGAAATGGTGCAGAGAGTCTTCACATTTGAAAAGCTGGAACCAGTGACATATTTTTATACCTAATTGAAAACATTTTTGGGTTCATTTAATATTCAAAATACACTGAAATAAAAGTTTTGAACTTTAAAATGTATTTAGCAGCCTCTCATTTTGGTGCATCTTCTGTTAAATTAAATCAAGGAAATAAAAAGTACATGATTGTACTACTAATATAGCACTGTATGTGTAGATAATCTACTTAAATAGTATATTTTATGATGGCATTCATTTTTTATTGTTCTTTGCCTTGCTATTTACACAATTTGACAACCCAAAACGGTAACACTTTATAATAACTTTCAGTAATAAGTAGTTAGATCATAGAAGTGATAATTATTTAGAAACTATTTTTAAAAGATTAGTAATTGTGTTATTTATAATTCATAGGCATTAGTCAGTTATGTGATAATTGTTACCCGATGACTTTAACACGTGTTAAAGACATGTTGTGGAAATTACATTTTTGCTCTCATTTCAGATAAATGTCAGATTGCAAGTTGGTCTGCTACGTGAGCTTTGACTCTTAGCATCTAATATGCAGTTCATGAATTCAAAAGTAAAATTCATTTATTTAAAACATATTTTTGTCAAAAGACACTTTTAAAAAAAATACTATGAACTGCATCGAATTCAGTAAATGTGTGCTGTAATATGAAAAAGAAGCTCAGTAATCCTGGAGAAAGGGACCATTTTGTGACCTAAGGAAGGGTGGAAATGGTTTGCTAATGCCTAGGTACCTGCACTCCGCAGGTATATCCGTGCAGGTGTCACAAAAGGTTGAGAATAATAATATAATAATACTCTTGTAGCCTAAGTACTTATGACAACTTGATCAGTACTCTGAAATTGAATTAAACTGTTGTAGAATTACTTAAAAGAACACATTGCCAAGCTCCTGTGGATGTATATTATGCTGCATTGTGCATTGAAGGAGAGAATATGGCACACTTATTGTGGTTGCACAGCCCTCACCTTGACAGTCAAAGGTACTAGGTGGTTCCACAAAGTGAGATTAACCTGAGTGTGTGTAAAGTGGTCCTCAGGATGGAAGAAAAACCAGACTGTGTGTATATATTGGCCCCACACATAAGTTAATACCTGACAAGTCCCCAGGAAGATGTCTCTAGTCTGGTGAGGGGACCTTTTTTTGTCTGATTGATAATTTCAAGTGGCAGCTGTGTTACTGGCCACTCCAGGATACTGCCTGATTTTTTTCAGTGCTGTACAAGCAGCAGAAAGGGTGGATCCCAGAAAGCATGGCCTGGTCTTGTGTCCTCACAATACCACAAAGACAAGTATGTGTGTGTGTGTAGAAATAAATAAACATTACTAGATATCACCATGAAACTTCCCCAGTTGATTACTTACATTAAGTCAATAATTTTTTGTATTTTTCTGAAATGTGTTATGTTTAAATGATCTAAATATCCCACTGCTGTGTGTGTGTGTGTGTGTGTGTGTTAAGCATATTTGATCATATTTGATAATATATCGAAGTGTAGTTGATAAAGTCAACAAGATGACTAGCTGCAAGCAGGCCACGAGCACGTTGTCCCACAGAACAAAACAAAAAATAAAGGTCTTCACACAAATAAAGGTGTAACTTCAGCCGGTGCAGCTGGTTCGGTTGCACCAGGGCCCGCGGGAGCCACAGTCCTCTATCTCCTTCCATTTGCAAGCTTATCTGCTCCACTAATAGACAAAGTGAGTGAATAATAGGACATGTGTGTATTTATCACACACACACACACACACACACACGTGCACCGACGGACATTTACCAGAGTGACGTGTGTTGTCAGATGTGTGTATACCAATGAGAAAGCCTTAGCGGAGCTGACAGCTGCAGTTTCCCAAGCGTCTGACTCAGCACTCTCTCGCTCGCCTTCCCTGTCTCTCCTTCGACGGCCCCTTTCCAACCCAATCTCCGAGGAGACGCGGGACAAGACAGATATGTTGTTTCATCGACTGCAACCGTGGCTTCGGAGCAGACGCTACACACAAAGCCCTCAGCGTCACGAAGTATCACGCACAACGGAAGCGCGATGAGCGGCGGAACGGAAAATGTATTTGCTGTTGGAGAGTCCCGCGAACTGGAATCAGTGGCTCTGAGCGCCATGCATCATTATTTGTGTGTGTGAGATTTTCTCTATTTGTGACTGGCCCGTTATCAGAAAAAGGTTCCCCACACCTGCTACAGATCTGCTGCACCTTCTATATTCACTAACAACCACTAAAACTGTAGGACAATTGCCTTGTTTGAAATACAGTTTTGGGTTTTTGATTTGTTACTTTATAAATAAAGTATCGTTGTGAATGGATTTTCCAGACGGCTTTGTATACCAGTTTTTTATGGTTTCATACACTCAGACACAACTTCCAAAGCCATACATCAGACCAAACCATCCATGATACACATACATACCGTAATAGACAATGCAGCACTGCGTCCTTTCGGCGTTTCAATTCAATACTAACTCAATGTGACATCATGCCACAGAAAATACTTTCGTACTCTGGCTGATGCGATTAGTACAGTCTCGTTATAGAAAATGTAATTACAGACATCCCTCGCATGTAATTCGAGGCGCTTAGCAGAGAGATGAACTGATCAGTTGTTCTGTAATCTATTATGGGCATCGCTTTCCATTAGGTAATTGCTGTCACAGTAGAATCGGAACGAGTAGATGGGACAGAAAACCTGGTCCAATGGCGGTTTGGGTTCGGATGTCCATGTCGACTGACCAAAGGAAAAGTAGTCATGGCAACGACAGCTTTAACAGCTTCTGTTCCCGTTAAACTTTGACTATGTGTGAAAGGTGGATAGGCAATTTCTATATGTGAGGGTGGGAGTAGCTCATTTTAATAGGCAAATTAGTCACTGGAAAATTGATGCATTTAAAGCGCTGCCATCATTGACCTCAGCTTCCTATCCCATTGTGTGTTTTAGTGGAGTCTTTGAAACAAACGATTTCTGTCAAAATAAAAAACAGTAGCTGTTATTGTTATTTACATTTTTTTTCTCACAATTCCGAAAAAGTAATCCAGTTACATGTATACAGTTGAAGGCCGTGTTTGAAATGATTCTGGACCTACAATCCAGTCTTCAGTAGTACCTGTCATGCTGCAATTCCTACCTTGTAGTACTGTTTGTTTTATGTGATGGTGATGGAGGCTAGGCTATTATAGGTTCTCTCTCCACTACGCTGCCTGTTCACGTAGACGAACAGGTTAAAATTATCATAGAAATGAGAGCAGTTTGTGTTTTTTTTCACCGATCAAATCCATTTAGCTGTCAAAAGGTTATGGCCTGCTAACGACTAGAAGGACTCTCTAGAGGGAAAGAGCCGGAGCTTGTGCGGGAGGTGGAGCGCTACCAGTTGGATCTGGTGGGGCTTACCTCTACGCACAGCCTCGGCTCTGGTACCTCAATCCTGGACAGGGGTTGGACTCTATTCTTCTCCGGCGTGGCCCAAGGTGCGAGGCGCAAGGCGGGAGTGGGGATACTTATAAGTCCCCGGCTGAGTGCCTCTATGTTGGAGTTTATCCCGGTGGATGAGAGGGTCGCCTCCCTACGCCTGCGGGTCGCAGGGGGGAAAACTCTGACTGTTGTCTGCGCCTATGCGCCAAACAGTAGTGTGGAGTATTTGGCCTTCTTGGAGACCCTGGATGGAGTCCTGCATAGGGCTCCTGGTGGGGACTCCGTAATCTTACTGGGAGACTTCAACGCACATGTGGGCAATGATGGAGACACTTGGAGGGGCGTGATTGGGAGGCACGGCCGCCCGGATCTGAACCCGAGTGGTTGCTTGTTATTGGACTTCTGTGCTAGTCATGGACTGGCCATAACGAACACCATGTTCGAACATAAGGATGCTCATAAGTGTACTTGGTACCAGAGCACCCTGGGCAGAAGGTCAATGATAGATTTTGTTATCGTGTCATCGGATCTGAGGCCCTATGTTTTGGACACTCGGGTAAAGAGAGGGGCGGAGCTGTCAACTGATCACCATCTGGTGGTGAGTTGGGTCAGGTGGCCGGGGAAGCCTCTGGACAGACCTGGTAAGCCTAAACGTGTAGTGCGGGTGAACTGGGAACGTCTGGAGGAGGCCCCGGTACGGGAGGCCTTCAACTCACACCTCCGGCGGAGTTTCTCTTGCATCCCTGTGGGGGCTGGGGGCATAGAACCAGAGTGGGCAATGTTCAAAGCCTCCATTGCTAAAGCCGCGTCTGAGAGTTGTGGTCTCAAGGTCTTGGGTGCCTCAAGGGGCGGTAATCCCCGAACACCCTGGTGGACACCAGGGGTCAGGGGAGCCGTCCGACTGAAGAAGGAAGCCTTCCGGGATATGGTATCCCGGGGAACTCCGGAAGCAGTTGCAAGGTATCGACAGGCACGGAGGACTGCAGCCTCGGCGGTGGCAGAGGCGAAGCAGCGGGTGTGGGAGGAGTTCGGAGAAGCCATGGAGAAGGACTTTAGACTGGCACCAAAGTTGTTCTGGAAAACCATCCGGCACCTCAGGAGGGGAAAGCAGGGAAGCATTCAAGCTGTATACAGCAAGGATGGGACGCTGCTGACTTCAACTGATCAGGTGATGGGACGGGGGAAGGAGCACTTTGAGGAACTCCTAAACCCGACAAATCCCCCCTCTATGGTTGAGGCGGAGCTAGAGGATGATGGGGGATCAACGCCAATTTCCCTGGTGGAGGTCACTGAGGTAGTCAAACAACTCCACAGTGGCAAAGCCCCAGGGGTTGATGAGATCCGCCCTGAAATGCTGAAGGCTCTGGGTGTTGAGGGACTGTCATGGATGACACGTCTCATCAACATTGCGTGGAGGTCAGGGACAGCACCTAAGGAGTGGCAGACCGGGGTGGTGGTTCCCCTCTTCAAAAAGGGGGACCGGAGAGTGTGTGCCAATTATAGGGGCATCACATTACTCAGCCTCCCCGGGAAAGTTTACTCTAGGGTGTTGGAAAGGAGGGTCCGGACGATAGTCGAACCTCTGATTGAAGAGGAACAATGCGGTTTCCGACCAGGGCGTGGAACAATGGACCAACTTTTTACTCTCGCAAGGATCCTGGAGGGGGCCTGGGAGTATGACTATCCGGTCTACATGTGTTTTGTAGATTTAGAGAAGGCGTATGACCGGGTCCCCAGGGAGCTATTGTGGGAGGTGCTGCGGGAGTATGGGGTGAGGGGGTCACTACTTAGGGCCATCCAATCTCTGTACTCCCAAAGCGAAAGCTGTGTCCGGGTTCTCGGCAGTAAGTCAAACTCCTTTCCGGTGAGGGTTGGTCTCCTACAGGGCTGCGCTTTGTCACCGATTCTGTTTGTGACATTCATGGACAGGATTTCAAGGCGCAGCCGCGGGGGAGGAGGGCTGCAGCTTGGTAAGCTTGGGATCACGTCACTGCTTTTTGCGGATGATGTGGTACTGATGGCGCCATCAGCCTGCGACCTTCAGCACTCATTGGATCGGTTTGCAGCCGAGTGTGAAGCGGCTGGGATGAAGATCAGCACCTCCAAGTCTGAGGCCATGGTTCTCAGCATGAAACCGATGGAGTGTTTACACCAGGTAGGGTATGAGTCCTTACCCCAAGTGAAGGAGTTTAAGTATCTTGGGGTTTTGTTCTCGAGTGACGGGAAAATGGAACGTGAGTTGGGCCGGAGAATTGGAGCAGCGGGAGCGGTATTGCAGTCGCTGTATCGCACCGTTGTAACGAAGAGAGAGTTGAGCCGAAAGGCAAAGCTCTCAATCTTCCGGTCTATCTTTGCTCCTACTCTCACCTATGGTCACGAAGGATGGGTCATGACCGAAAGAACGAGATCACGGATACAAGCGGCCGAAATTACTTTCCTCCGGCGGGTGGCTGGCTTCTCCCTTAGAGATAGGGTGAGAAGTTCAGTCATCCGGGAGGGACTCGGAGTAGATCCGCTGCTTCTTTGCGTAGAAAGGAGCCAGTTGAGGTGGTTTGGGCATCTAGTCAGGATGCCACCTTGCCGCCTCCCTAGGGAGGTGTTCCAGGCACGTCCAGCTGGGCGGAGGCCACGGGGCAGACCAAGGACCAGGTGGAGGGATTATATCTCCATGCTGGTCGGGGAGCGCCTTGGAATCCCCCAGTCAGAGCTGGCGGATGTGGCCCAGGAAAGGGAAGGATGGGGCTCTCTGCTGGAACTACTACCTCCGCGACCCGATCGGATAAGCGGACGAAGACAATGATGATGATATATTTATATCAGCATGGAAGGCCAAAGGGAGAATATTATGCGATAAAGTAAAACGGTTGGATCCGAAACGACCAGGACGACCCTCTTAACTTCATTATTCACCTTTTGTAAATTCTCTCTTTGTAAATTCTCTCTCTGTAAAGCTCTCACACTTTACAAGGCCCTGGTGACACTGCGGCCTCAAATAGAAGTGCTCCAGAGCCAGGAGAACTTGTTACAACAGGAGCAGGGCACCTCCAAAAACATTGTAAGTAACTTTGGGGCAAGATGCTGAAAAAAAGAAACCAATGTTACAGCTATTTCTAACCTCATGGGAAAAAAGTAACAGCAAACGCTGTGTTTTACAGAAAAGAATGCAATTCCACTTCATTAATGTATCTTCCATGAATCATTATGCTTTCACTGCATGACTCATTGCAAAGCACATATCAAGACTGGCCCTACCAATGCTCTCTCTCTCTCTCTCTCTCTCTCGCTCTCTCCGTGTCTCTCTTCAGTCTCACTCAGACTTTTAGAGAGCGACGATCTTGAACGGAACATCATTTTTCCAGTCTCCCCTTGACCCGGCGAACTGACAGGGGCCTCCGTAGAGTTGATCCATTTATCCCCAACGTGCAGTCCACCTATTCGTTTACCTTTAGGGGGGCAACACACACACCCGGCGCCCGGCTCATCTCTCTTTCCAATCTAGCCTTGAGAGAGGTGCTGCATACACTATTACACGCCCCTCACCGGCTCCCACCCTACCCCTGCCCTCCTCCTCCTCCTCCTCCTCCTCCTCTTCCTCCATGGTCTAACGGCAAAGGCGCCACAGCACGTACGTTGAACTTCTTTTAGCGTTTGCCCTCAAAGGCTTTCAGGGATCAGTCTGCGTGTGTTTGTGAGGGCCTGATGATTTAGTATGAGTATGATTTAGAAGGGAGACGTGTGGCCTATGTATCTGGTGGGTTTACGATGTACAGGGAACCAATCAGCTGACGAGGATCACTCTTTCCCACCTCGGGGGAGGGAAGTATTGTGCAGGTCTTTAGTAAGATGTAGCAGTATGTAGATATAGCTAGTATTCTTTAGTGCTATTTCATATTATGTAGTTGTGCAGCACTATGTAGTATTATGTAGTTGTGTAGTACTATGTAGTATTGTGTTGTTGTTCAGTACTATCTAGTATTATGTAGTTTGTAGTAATATATAGTAATATGTAGTACTATATTGTACTATTTAGAATTACGTAGTTGGGTAGTGCTATGAAGTAGTGTGCATAGTAGTTTGTAACTGCATAGTACTATGTAGTATTATGCCGTTGTGTAATACTATGAGACAGTATGTGTAGTATTATGTAGTTTATAGTAGTATGTAGTAGAAGGTTGTACGGTAGTACTATATTGTGCTAAGTATTGTTATGTTGTTGTCTAGTACTATCAAGCAGTATGTACAGGAGTTTGTAGTTGTGTATTACTACAAAGGTGTATGTAGTTGTGTAGCACTATGCAGTTGTTTGCAGCTGTGTAGTACAATGATGTAGTATGTAATATGTTTGCAGGCGATTCGGAGGAGCAGGTGTAAAGTTTAGATAAATTCAACAGTCCCATTTGGACGGCTCCACGGCCCTTTTTGAATTAGCCCAGGTCCCTTTGTTCGGCCCGTCCAAGTCTCGAGCTAATGGGAGCCGTGGGTAATTTGTACAGAATTTACAGCGGCAGTTGATGTAGCCAAGCCAACGGTGCAATGTGACAATGACCCACTCCAGCATGATAGAGATGTAATTAGACTAACAGAGGATGGCCACAACAACAACACAGCCAGCGCACAATTAAGAGAAAGAGAGAGAGAAATAGGACAGACCCAAAAATGGTGTATATAACATACGGAGAGAGATACGGACAAACGGAGAGAATTAAAGAAAGTAAGAGAGAGAGAGAGAGAGAGAGAGAGCAAAGTAGATAGAGACAGAGTTAAAGAAAGAGTGAAAGACGGAGAGAGTGATCAAGTAGAAAGAGATATGCTAAAACCACACAGCTGTGTGAAGAATTCATTTAGTTCCGCGCCCCCCCCCCCCGCACACACACACACACACACACACACACACACACACAGATGCACAGACACCACACACACACGCACACGCACACGCACACACACACAGACACACACACACACACATGCACAGACACCACACACACACACACACACACCAGAGAAGGATGACTTAACATTGAACACTCCCGCCCCTCCTGTTTGATTCACATGAATGTAAATGTCTTCGTCGGTTTGCAGCTCCAGCCTGAATCAAGGTAACAGCAGCAGGGGAAGAAGAAGAAGAAGTGCTGCGCATCGCTTTTCAACTCATTTAACTTTCACCAGAGAAACAATGCTCTTCCGACATTGTTTCTTCCCACCATTAAAAGAGCATTTATAGCGGCTGGAAAGAAATGAGAGGGAAAAATAAAAAAGTATTTTTATACTTGTTTATACTTGTTCAAGGCTCGAAGTGACTGAAATAAATGGCCATGGCTGTTTAAAGTCCAAGAGTTGTGAAAAACATCACCACAGGGGGGCGCTGTCTTACACCCCGTTGCCACAAGGCTGAAGAGTAATTCAGATTGATGTGCGAGGCCCTGGACCTCTCCTAGCTACTCACACTGGTAATTGCTTCCATCCTCCCCTCCAGAAGAAGTAACAGAGAGAGAGAGAGAGAGAGGGAGAGAAAGAGAGAGAGAGAGAGAGAGACAGAGAGACAGAGTGAGTGAGAGAGAGGGAGAGAAAGAGAGAGAGAGAGAAAGAGAGAGACAGAGAGAGAGAGAGAGAGACCGCGTCTCCCATCCCCGGCCCTTCCGTCTCGACAGTAAAGTCCCATCCCCCAGTCCCATCCCTTCAGAGAGAAAAACAAAACCCAACGGTTATTAGGCGATTAACGCCGCACCTAAGTCAATCCAAATTTTTTTTTTAATCCCCTGCTTTTCTGAATTCTGAAGAAGGAGAAGGAGGAGGGGGAGGAGAAGGAGGGGAGGAGGAGGGAGGAGAAGAAGGATGGCATTGAGGAGGAGAAGGAGCAGTAGCAGGAGGCGGAGGAGTAGGAGAAGAGGGTGAAGGAGGAGGGGAAGAAGGCGAAGGAGAAGGAGGAGGGGAGGAGGAGGAGAAGGAGAAGGAGGGGGAGGAGAAGGAAGGGGAGGAGGAGGAGAAGGAGGAGTGGGAGGAGAAAAGAAGACATATAAATCAGAACCTCGGTCGTCACCAACCACTCGGCTTGATTTCAAGATGACAGGTTTACTGCTCGGAACTCCTTGCCCACTGACACACTAGCAGAAACATGAACGTTCCGACACACACACACACACACACACACACACACACACACACACACACACACACACACACAGCACGCAGTCGCACAACCTGAAACATTAACGCTCCAACTACACACACACACACAAACACACATACATAGCGGTTGCCACGGTTTCAAACCTCATAAAAAGGGCGGCAGGAGAACCAAACCCACACACACGCACGCACGTGCACACACACACACACACGCACGCACGCACGCAGGCAGGCAGGCACGCACGCACGCACGCACGCACCGACACACACACACACACAGGAGCAGACCCACGCACACACCCGCATGCCCTCAAGTAGATACATTAAGTGGACGTTAGCAGATGCCCACACACGCACGCACACACACACACACACACACACACACACACACACACACACACACACACAGTCACTCCTTCACACTTACAGGCACATGCCCACACAGTAATACATAACCAAATGTGAGCATTCATGCACACAGACACAGACACACACACAAACACACGCACACATACACGGTTACTCATTCACACTTACAAGCACAAACATACCCACACAGCGATCCATTACTAAATGTGAGCATTCATACACACACTGACACACACACAGATGCACACAGACACTTAGCAGCAGAAGAAACTATGGTCAAAGCCTGCATGCTGCTTTTCCATTTGGAGCATCAGTCATGTTGCATGTCTCCCAGAGAGATGGAGAGGAGGAGGAGGGGGGGTCACCTGGAGGTTCAAAATGTCACCCTATTGACTTCCTCCAGATCACTTTATCTTGAGTTCATGGTCCACACTTAATTAATGGAGGTAAATTGCTCTTATGATTATCTTTTTTTCTACAGAAAAGTTTCCAGCCTCTTTGCGGTACCTGGCACTTAAAAGGATTTTTTTCAAAGCGGGCTGCCAAGCTTTCAGCGAGACAGACCCATCATTGGGTCTGTTTTTTTAAATAATATTTGAATGTGCAGTCAGAATAGAATATGGCATTTGAATGGCTGCACAGACTGACATGCACTGAATTAAAACCTATTACATTGCATACCTTTAAAAGCCAGATTCCACTATTCTGGGACAGTTACCTTTCTGGGACTTTCTGGTATTGGAGACGGGCTGGTCTGACCTGAACATGTAAATGTTTGTAGTAAATACACACAAAAAAAAGTTGAGCTGGATTAGAGTATTTATTTTTTAGTTTTTTGCAGCTATCAAAGCCATCTTTGTGTACATGGCACCTCTTACCACACCGTACCGTACCATACGATACCATAGCATGCCAGCCAGACACACACACACACACACACACACACACACACACACACACACACACACACACACTCTACGACCTTCCCACCACCCGCGTGAGTGAATAATGAATCTTAGCCTTTGGTAACCAGATCTCCAGCCGCAGTGCTTCTCAGCCGGGTTTACTCTGGTGACAGAACTGACTGGTACCACAGGTCAGTGTGAGTGATACCATTCACCCAGAGCCTGGGTTTGACCCCTCTCAACCCCCAACCCCCCACCCTCCCCCAGCCCCTGTCTCACTCCCCCTCCATTCATCTCTCTCTCCCTGTCAGCCCCCTTCGTCACAGTACCCCTTTCCTCCAAACCTCCTTCTGTGCCTTTGCACCTTTCTCTCTCATCTTTATCCCCGCTCATTACCTCCCTCCCTCACTCGCTCCTTCCCTCCCTCTCTCCCTCTTCCCTTCCCTCCCTCGCTCCTTCCCCCTCCCTCCCTCCCTCCCTCCTTCCCTCCCTCCCTCCCTCCTTCCTTCCCTTCCTCCCTCCCTCTCCCCTCCCTCACTCCCTCCCTCCGTATAGACAGGCTGTTTTCAAAGGGATTAGGCTCTGCTTTGTGCCTCATAGGAGGAAGGAACTAATCAGGCTGTATTTGTCGCAGCATTGTGTGTCTGGCTGCGAGGGGGAACCCGAGCCCGTCAGGGGCCGACACACGGCGAGCAAGGGCCGGTCGGGTCCCGAAAGACAAGAGCCCAGCGGAGGGGTGGACGGGACCCAGTGACACACACACACACACATGCTGGCCAGACGCAAGCCGACACCCCCCCTGGCCGATCCTTGAGTGTATGTGTGTGTGTGTGTTCAGCTCAGGCCAGGCGGTGTTGTGTTTGGATCTTTTGTTCCCAGGGCGGAGTGTGTTCTGATTGGGCGGCAGATGTGTGGGATATGGATCTGTGTTTTTCCTCATCAGCGTTGCTCCCGAGTTGACTAATTCTGTTTTCCCTCCTGTCGGCTAGTGAACGGGCCGAGGCCGCGACGCCTGCCAGCTGTACTCTGGCTGCTCGCGGGTTCCGCAGTGTGTGTGGGTCTGCGTGTGTCTGTGTGTGTGTGTGTGTTTGGAGGTTGCACATGTTTGTGGCGCAGCAGATGTGTCTTTGGATATGTGTGTGTGTTTGTACTGGGCTTGCGTTGTTAAAAGCCCCTCAACAATGTGTGAACTCGGTCTCTAACACACACACACACACACACACACACACACACACACACACACACACACACCATGTTTATGAGGATGAGGGGGAGCAGACGGTTGACATGTGACCAGGGCACAGTGCCTGGCGTCCCCACGCGTCCACACACATCGTTTAATACCCTTTCTGCCCTGGCCAGAGACATTCGGTGAGGTGGCATTAGTGTTCCCCATGAGCAAGAAACTTCCCGGGCCGTTGCCAACCAGACAAGAGGCAGCACGGCGTGACACACACACACATTCAAACATGCGCGCACACACACACACATGCCTGCATGCACACAAACACACGCACACTTAACCATTACACAGAAATCTGCAACATGCACGCACATTCAAATCAGCACAGGCGCCCCCATGCTCACACACACACACACACACACACACAGACATGCATGAACACGAGGCCAGGAGCTAGCTAGCACCCGCAATGCCCCCCGCCCTCAGACCCAGCTGCAGCTTTGGTTTGAACCCATGGAAAGAGTGCCATCATCAGAGGTCTCAATATAAAATAATGACTAGAGGGCTCCTGGCATGTCGGCCATGCTGTCACCAAGGACCTTCCAGGGAGCAGGACTCCGGCTGGCAGAACCACTCGGAAACCGTTACGTCAACCGTTCGGTGACTCGGGTCAGCCGCATTTAACCGACTGGTGACTGGGAAACGCCTGAGAGGCAATAGCGCCCCATGCAGGAAAGACTGAATAAATGATGGTGTAAAAAATATAATATTCATATACATTTTAATATTCTATATTTTTCTGCACTGACGTTATGAATATCTGCTGGTCTTTGATCTGTAGGAGACATATTTATGAAACTGGTCGTTGCCTTTGTTGTGCAACCTGGTGGTTTTGAAATGGCTGGCCTGACAAGTGTACTGAACTGATTCGGTCAAAAAACATTAAAATCCTCAGATGTATTGTATTGATGTATGTATTGGGGTGAAGCAATTTCCAAACTCTGACTAAGGTAATAATGCCATTTGCCAGTGCACTTGACCTTTCTATACTAATAAAAGGCACAGTGTTTCATCCATCACCTTCTACTTGATTGACCATATTTAGGTGAAACAAAAGAGCAGGGGAGAGTTTAAAACCGTGAAGTCTCTCTCGAACCAGTGTTTTATTTAGCTGGCAAATCGCCGTAATAACCAATAACCAGGTCAAAAGAACAAAAAGGGAGAAGCAAGAAAGAGGAGCCGCAAATCTTCTAAAGAAACAGCTAGAAAAGAAGGTTTGCTTTCATTAGTTCATATTTGACGTCGGTTGCCAAGTACAATACTGGATGAATAAAATATTACCATCGTGCAGTGTGAAGACGGTTATTAGCCTACTCTCTATCCACTGAATCAAAGCGAATGTGTCTAATTTGGATTTGGAATTGCTCACAGGCTAGCTGTGAGAGGGCGGTGAAAGTGATTATCTCCTAATTGGCAGCACTCAGCGTTTTAAGTACTTGAAGACATCCGGGGCTTGGTTGCCAGATATACTATTAGACAGAAAGCGGACAAAGTGTGCGAATGCATATTGCGTGTCCAATAGAAACAGTGTACAACAAACGTCAGTGTGATTCAACCAATATCATTGTGCTACTAACAAATCAATTGAACGTTTTTGATTGGAATGATGCCTTTTGAATTTAAATGGATTTGCTCCCTATAGCACTACTCTACACTATGTATTTAGGATATTTTACCCTTGCCAAGTATAAAATTATGCTCAATATCGGTTTTCACATGCACACTGTGTTAGTTTACCCCGGGGAAAGTCATTGCTCCTTTCTAAACTGGTGCACTCTTGTGGTCTGTAGTGGTGTTGCCTATCAAGCCCACTTTGAGTGATCGGTTAGGCCTGAGTTGGGTCAAAGAAAGGTTACATAGCCTCCAGCATTATAAGGATTTTATTTGGTTCTGAATTAACCAAGTTAAAACAATGCGTCCCACCCTTTGAGCTGCTGAGTTGATGGCATAAGGAGGCATATTGATTCTGACAGGACTTAGCA
This sequence comes from Aplochiton taeniatus, assembly GCA_017639675.1. Classification (NCBI taxonomy): domain Eukaryota; kingdom Metazoa; phylum Chordata; class Actinopteri; order Galaxiiformes; family Galaxiidae; genus Aplochiton; species Aplochiton taeniatus. Next base: position 20,286,677 of record CM030179.1, read on the forward strand.
TTGTTAATGTAACGTACACCGACTAGGCTGAGCGGTTAAGGACGATGACTCCAGGGCTGGCGAGTCGCAGTGAGACCCCTGGTTCCATCCCGGGTAGTGGCGAACAGGGGAGGAGGCGTGAGTTCTCGCTAGCACGGGGGTCAAGAAGTCAGAACCCAGCGAATCCCAACCGTTACATAAGCCCATGCATGGTAGTAAAACAACTTTTTGTTATCTGTCTTGATTGCAAATGTAAACCCATATTTCTAATCTTTTTTTTTTGTCAACATTTTTGGGTGAACATTCCTTTATATGTGCTTGAAATTTGTTGTGGGAAGGCGCGCAGCAGTACAGTGTCTAACGTTAGGGATAACGTGAGTGACACAGCCCTGACTAATTCAAGTATACCAACATATAGGGCTGGACGCTGTCTTATCTCCCCAAATCCTCCGTCTTTTTTTCACTCACACATACATGCACACACACACACTCGATGGCCAGCACATACACATTAACTGTTTGTCAAGCAATGCATATCGTCTTTGATAAATATATTCAGAGCCATTGACATGAGGGGTTGAAGCCCCCCAAAGAATCGCCCTGGTGACGCCACTGATCGGTAGATATTGCATGATGGTGACAATTTAAAGTGACAGACATAGGAAAGAATAGAGAATAGAAGGCAGACCAGAAGGTATGGTGTTGCTACCAAAGGTAGAGAGAAAGGGGAAAAAAAGAATGAAAAGAAAACTCTCGTTTCAAAGTTCTATACCGTCATATTCTCAAGAGAAACCGGCTGATATTGATATCAAAATCAAAACCTTAGTGTTAAGAAAAGGAGAAAAAAAAAGTTGTTTCCCGACTTCCCACTGAGACTTGCATTAATGAGAGAAAGAAATATTAATCTCCCAACACTATCACGTCACTCACTCTTGGGCACCTCGCCGAGTAAAATCATACTGCATTTTCCGCTATCCGCTCTGTCTTGAACAACTTAGCTTAGCTGCACTACTCCGCCCCCCCCCCCGGCTTCGGAAAAAATAGCTTTCTACCTATGAATAATTCTGCCGATGGCTGCCACCAACGGGTAGCGCAGGAAATGTTCAAGAGACGCAACACCAAAGTGGATGAGAGGAGAACTTCAACTATAGACAGCATATATAGAAGACATACTGCACTTCAACCAAGTCAAAAGTCCCACGGGCGTAAACAAATCACCAGCACTTGAAATGAAACGCCCTTTCAACTGACAGCTACAAAATCTCCTTTCTTCCAATTTTTTTTTCATCATCTGAGTTTTAAAACGAGACGCAAGTATTCTGTGCAACGAACAAAATGGTTGACATGTAAAATGGTTAGAGGTCAAAGTCCACTTGTTGCCTGCGTTCCCCATTGTGGTTGTTCTTTCCAGAGAGTCTCCCTTCGTGTTATCAACGAGATGTTGTCCCTGTTGTAAACCGCATCCATCCCACTAACAGTTAGCACTTCTCTGACATTAATAATGTCTCCTCTTAACGGGGCGCCTTGTTTGCTCCGACACGTGAGTAGACTGCGAGGGGAGACGAGACTTGTTTTTGATATGGGTGCAAGGAATGTATTATAAATACATTCCTTGAATGTATTATTAGCTGTACTAAAACAGAGAAGCTGTATGTTCATCCACACAGGCACGCGCGCGCGCATACACACACAAAGAGAGACCTATAAAAGTGTCTGATTTTTGTGTGATTATCACGTTTTATTTGTGAGCCGACAGGAAGTTCTTTATGATGGCGGAAAATGAAAGGTGCTCTGGGTGATAGATAACCTTTCCCTGAGCTCAAAGGCCAGGATCGGCAGGCGCTGGGATGGAGAAGTGCTGTGAAATAAAACAAGGTCAGGAAGGGCGCGCAAAATAATATAAAAAAGGCCTCTTGTCACCGTTTACTTCACAGACTGTCTCCGCTAGAAATCTCAGTCTCAATCTCACCTAAAATAATAAACTTAACACTAAGAACTAAAGATGTCTAACGTCTAAACAGTTTTTCTATCGCAACACATTGTAATTTCCAATGTAAGGTGTGACGCCCCTCCCCTGGTCTACTCCGGTGGAGAGTCGTTAGTGCCAATGTGGGCACACCTGGGCATCCAGGGTGCCCTAGTCTATTTAAGATGGTCACAACGGGCCTGTCAAGAGCCTTTGGCTCTTCCAACAGGTTTGTAAGCTGTAAAGCTTTGCGGACAAACTGTAGGTCTTTGGCGTTGTAGAGAGAGGTATCGTCACTGTTTATGGCAGTGAGCTTAAATATTTGCGTTTTCACAAAATTAGAGTGAGGTGTCCTTCCCCAGAGAAAAAGAATAATGATTCAATTTGACATACATTCAACTACTTTGGGGGTATTATATTTTAAAGATTTACTAAATAAATGTGTTGCCTGGTAATCTCCCACTTTATATTTGGTATATTTTGTAGCACGGGTCGCTATCTTGGGGCAGCACAGGGTTGTAGCAAAAAAAGTCTTTAATAAACAAAACTGCTGTCATACAGCTAAATCAATATAACTCCACCCTCTTCCTGGGGTTCAGGAAGCGTTCAGTGAGCGTCTGGGACCCTGCAATCTTCCCACCGGCCCTCCTCTTCGCTCTCTGTGGAAAAACAAACACAGGGTGAGTGTCCCGCTCACCTCACTGAGGCAGCTCGTTGTCCCCCAATGCACCACAGCTGGTCGTCCTAATTGGGGGAAAATGCTGCCTTCTCCCAGAGCTGTCCCTGGTGCTGATCTCTCCTGGTCTGTGAGTAGGGCAGGTACCTCAGCCACAGAGCTGTCCTTGGTGTTGACCTTTGAACCTGGGGTGAGCTGACTTGACATCAGCGCACTTTTTAGAAATGTCCATGTAAATTATTAGTGCTTTTATGTTATTGAAGTAAGCGACAATCACTTATTCACTCAGTTCTAAACTAGCTTCTACAATGATGCCACTTTCTTGAAAGAGCTATATCTTGCCTGTTAGGGGGCATGCACACATACGATTTAATTTGAGAAAACAGAAAATAAAGTCACAGATGAAAGGGCAAAATGCTGCGGAAGGGGAGAAAGCTTCAGGTACAGCATTCAGAGACGGCGGTGCCAACATCAGGGAAGGTGGGATTCCCTCTGAGGCCCCTCTCCCTCCACGCTGCCTCTGCTCAAAGTGGAAAAAAGAACTTTGAGGAGACCCTGGTCTACTTCTTAAACTCGAGGCCCAACTCCGAGCGTGAGGAAGTCCTTGGTGGTCATGTGGTGGCTTATCTGTGTGAACATAAGACAAGGACACAGAGCCATGAATAAATGGTTCTCCAAAGTCAGAGGTATTAAATCACTACAATTAAGGTTGAAACTGAACATGTAAAGGACTCATTGATAAACCACTAGTTATCCACCTAAATAATGAGAGATGAGCACTAACACATAGATTAACCACTAGTTGTCCACCTAAATAATGAGATGAGCACTAACACAAAGATTAACCACTAGTCATCCACCTAAGTAATGCGAGATGAGCACTAAAACAAAGATTAACCACTAGTTATCCCCCTAAATAACGAGAGATGACCATTAACACAAGAGACAAACATGTTTCGCTACACAAAGGCATAGCTCTCTCTGGGGAATGAGGAAGTCAAGGTGTTATTGAGCACAGATCACCTCCTTATTGGTCCGCCAGCGGGTGGGTTGTTGAGTGACGTGCGGGAACCACCAATGAGGAGCGGACACCTGAATGGTGAATGATAATGAGGGAGAAACAGAACACACACACACACACACACACACACACACACACACACACACACACACACACACACACACACACGTAACAGTCAGCATCCACTCACCAATCAGCTCCGGTCAGAGTCTCTCCTCCTTCTCCCTGCAGGTCACCAGGTCACCTCTCTCCACCAGCTTGGAGATCTTTGGTTCCTTTTCACCTTGGTCAGTTGCTTGAGGCTGGTGGACACCTCCCGCAAGATCCCAGCGACCAGGTCATAGCCTGGTCCTGGGCAGGGAAGCTTCCTTAAAGTATTTGAATGCACACACATTGCGAAGGTAAAAGTTCTCTGTAGTTATCACTTTGCCCTTCCCCATGATCATGTCTCTCCATCTGTTGGAAGATAAAAAGAACAGAAAGACAAGTTTAAATGTCAGGCGTTCTGCAAAGAACAAACACAGGCAACTGTGCATGGAGGAACTGGTTCAACTTCCTCTGTGAGGAATTGATTCATCAGCCAGTACACGCGACAACAGCACAGCAAAGTGTCGCGTGTTTACCACATGTAGAGTAGAATTTTCCCTGCATGTCTAAAATGTACATAATTGTTCTGTTTAGGATGGAGTACTCTGGCCCAAAGTGGAGGCCTCAAGTAAAGAGTAGACCCAGGCCCTCAAAATTATGCATTTTGTTCTGTTTGGGAATAGCACTTTTCAGCAATATGATGTAATTGTGAGATTTGGCATAGCAATAGCTATAGCTAGCTAGCTAGCTTTCTCTTTCACACATCTCTCATCTGCCTCTCACCTGGTACGTTCAGAGCAGAGGCCATTTCACCCCAGCTTTTCTCTTTATATGATATGCAAGGCCGTACGTAGCCAGGGAGTTAACATAGGAGGGGGCCATTTAAAATTAAAAACTATATTTTTACAAATATATTAATGTAATTTTCTAAATATTTTTCTTTAATTGTGTATTGTAGCCGTTGGCAGCTTTTTTTAAATCATTTTTGAATATTGGGGGATGTGTAGCCCCATATATATTATAATTACGGCCCTGATGACTTGTCTCGGACAACACATTAAAAGGGACATGGTAGTCCTGCCACAAATAAAGTGTTTCCTCCAACGCACCAGTACAGAAGCGGATGGTTGTTGTTTTGTGTAAAGCACAATGTATGGCAATTTGACAAAGATTAGACCAATTGGACCCTTGGAGCACAGAGGGGGTGAAACAAAGTTGACCCCTTTCTCACAGCCTATCGGAAGACTTCCCCAAGGACTTGAGCTGTTCGACTGATTACAGAGAAAGACCGTAGCCATGAACATTGTCTTAAATGATATTATATAATTACATGTCTTACCAGAAGAACATCTGTGAGGGGGCGTTGCTCCAACATGCTTCAAGTAAGAAGAGGAATTTCAATGGTTTTAGTAACAGCCCTTTCCAAAAATTTGAGAAATACAAATTTTTTATAATTGATTGAAATAATTGATTTGAAATAATTGATTGATATGATCCAGTCGCGTAGCTTCAGGCGGTGCCGGCAGTGCGGTTGCACCCGGGCCCGTGACGCATAGGGGCCCGGCGACGGGTAGCCTAAAGGTCGGCAGAGGCACGGGCCCCTGATTGAAATGTCTAGCCGCGACATGCACTGATATGAAATGTTACGTCAATGCGTCACATTTGTCTACAAACCAAACGCTCTGAATTTAAGGTGGGCTAGGTGACAAAACATCTAGCGCATGGTTTAAGCAGCCAAATGTTACAGTCTATTGCCTCAAATGATCATATCAAATAAGGCAATTTGTGCGCTTTCCGTGGAGCTGATCGACTTATTGCCTACGGTTGTATTACCGATCGCTGTCCATGCTGAATGTAGCCTGTGTTAATTAAGAGCTTCATATCGGCCTTAAGGTCTTGCTCTGCCGTTACAATGCTTAGCGATTCATATCCTTACTAACAAAATGATTTTAAACTATTATTTATTTATTCATATTATCTAGCCTATGATAAGGAAATATGGGTGGAAATCTTTCGTGCACCCGGGTCCGTCACGATTAAGTTGCACCATTGATATTGTCACTACCAGGGAAGACCCAAATGCAGACTAACGTAAAAACAGTAGGAAAAACCAGAGGCTAAAACGCCAGAGAAAAAAGGAAGAAAGTACACACGATACCAGTGATGTTCAGTGGAGCTATACGCAGCTCTGCGAAGAGAACGTAGTAACTTTACTCAAAAAGTAGATGACACAGGAGGTCCACAAGGCAGAACAGATACTACATGTCAGAACACAAACTGAACAGGGAGAGGGACTTAAATAAGAACCAAGCAAAGACCGGGGACAAAGAAAGATAATACAACACAGGTGAAAACAATTAAACAATAAGTTGACCAATCAGGGCTACACAGTGTGGCTACATGACGGTTTCATTGAAGCTGTCTCTGGTGCTGGACCGCCGACAGATATAAACTTACACATATATACTCATTTAGCTATATCGATGCTCATTCCAGGCCAGAAAAAACGTTTGCTGATTGCATCGCGTGTTTTTTTCTGACCGCTGTGAGCTCCTGTTGGACTTGAATGAAAGTCAACAAAAATGGCTTTGGCTTCCTCAACACAACACACCACTTTAGTTTTGATCTCCCTGCCAGGTCCCTGACTGGGAAACAGTGCTCATCCTAGAACACTGATGATAAAATAAATGAACGTGAGACATACTTGAATTTATTGGTCAAAGGAATACATAGGTTCCTTTATGAATTAATTTCTGCTTATGAGAAATGATATGAAGGTTATGATACGCACAAGATAGCTAGGGATCAAACGACTGATTTGAATAATTAGACCTAGATAATACTAACCTTTAACATGGAAGCTCGAAGCTTTTCGTTGAATTTCCGGATTTTGTGCTTTATTAAGGGAACTTTTCAATTTTCCGTCAACTTTATAGATCAAAATCTCCCAGTACGATTCAGGGTCCACGATAACCAAATATTTAGCTAAAGTTAATTATGAAAGCTGCTAACACATCAACCGTCAGTGGCGGACTCAAGCTGTCTGAAGCTGTCTGTGGCTGAAGAAAAAAAGCGCGCTTACAGCACGACTGATGGTACGATGCAAATGGGGAAAAAACAAAAAGGACTTGGAATTTTGACTTCAATAGATCTCACGTTTTCTTATTACGTTTCGACAATTCAGCTGTAGAAGCACAATGAAACAAGAATGTCTCAAATAAAACACATACTTCATGGATTCCGTTAACATCCAAATTGCATGACATATTGAACAATAATGTACGTATAATATCCAGCGTAACACTTATTTTTGTATGAAATAAAGGTAAACTACATGTGCTGGAGTTAAATATATAAAATTATTACAATATTCATTGATTTGTGAGACCTGGGTGTACCTCTGACTCTCTAGGGCCTTGCACGTACAATTTGTACATTTTGAAGTTAAATGCGTCAACCTGGAGCAAATTAAGAGCAAAATGAAGACTGGATGTATAGATATAAATAGTGATGAACAAAGGAAAAAAGTCACACCCAAAAAAGCATGGTAAATGAGAATTGAACGCAGCTCACAAATGGTAAAAAACAGAAATGCGACTAGAGCGTACATTTGAGCCATCAAATAAATAAATAAACAATATATTTAATTTAGATAATGCTTTACACAGTGAACATAGAGGGTAGAATCATTAAAGCATTTAAAAGCCCAAAAATATAGAGTGGAACTTATAGAAGTGGTCAAGTAATCAAGTCTGGAAATGAACGGCATGCCAGATGGTGGAAAAGGGACTTTTTGGGACTGAGAGAATGGGTGGAAGTCAACAGGAGAAAGGAAGGTTGAAATGGTGGGTTTTGAGGGCCTGTTGAAGGAGGGTATTAGTCTCATCGATATGGTTCGGGAGGGCGTTCAAGAGGGAGGTAGCAGCCACTGAGAAGGCCCTGCTACCCCACTTCCAAAGCTTGGTCCTGGTGTTTTGAATGTGGTGGCATCTGCAAACCTGAGGCATTACTATACTGGATGAGGAGGGCATATTGTCATTTTCTTGTTGATCTTTGTAGTTGAACAATATAAGCCTTTAGACCAGGGGTCGGCAACCTTTTTGACATGAAGTGCCAGTTTGAAATGTTCTTGTTGCCACATCAACATTAACTTTAACATTAACATTAGCCTAAGTTTAATTATGGTACATCAAAAACATTTTCAAAAGACATGGAATTTTTGCTACAGCAGTGTAGGGCAAACTAACGATACTTGAAAAGTGTAGTGAGCTAAGCTATAGGACCAGTTACTCGAGATGAAATGAAGCTTTACTACACTGAAGCTACCCCCAGAGAAATGTAGCTAAACTATACTACAGCAATATGGCAAAAGTAAAGTCAAAGTAGCTTTATTGTCAATTACTTCACATGTCGAGACATACAAAGGAATCGAAAAGACGTTTCCCACACTCTTGCGGTAAACATATAAAGTGCACATTCAAAACACAAATAAGACATATATACTTATGTAAAGCTTAGGGTAAAGCTAAAAGATGGCCAATAAAATTATATATAAAAAATATGCAGAAATGTATAATCTACAATGTATTGCTAGGGGTAGCAGCATATGTTACTGTAAGTTTGGTTGTAGTATGTATAAGTTATGTACAAGTTAGGTTAGCAGCATAAATTGATGTATAAGTTATGGTTGTGCTAGTGCAGAAACTACCAGTGCAAAACGGCAATATGTTAAAGGCAGCAAAAACATCCAGTATGATGTATACAGGCAGACAGTGCAAGTAGGACAGTAAGGACAGCCAATTTCCAGTCAGTTTGGTAAATGGCGAACATAATAAAGTGATAAAAAGTGATAAAAGTGCAGGACACAGTTTGTGTACTAAAAGTAACAACATGGCACATCTGTCTCACAAGAGGTGTTTGTTAATGCGACACATAAACTAAATTCAAGCTCAAGCTGTGACGGAAGTGTCGGCTACAAACACTCTACTCCGCATTGTGTTTGATGGAGGCGACTTTACTGATCCAGCACGGCATTTCAGACGCAGCAGAAAGCTCTGCGAAGCTGCTTGGGGAAATGTGGCCGCTACCGCGCAACTTGATCAATAAAAGAGCTTCGCTATGAAAAAGCTATTCAGAAAACAGCGATGAGACCTCCAAGCTACTTAGAAATGTAGTTAAACTAGTAATAGGCAGGTCGAACATTCAAACGCCAATGTAGTCAATACGAGAGCTACCACGCTCAGCGCTGAAGAAAATTGCCCTGCGTAGCGTTTTAAAACTGTTTAAATGAACACAAATATAACGTTTTTGTTGGTCTAAATCACTTAGGTCATTCAAAAGTAATGCATACTTTCACGATATATTAGTGTTGATATGCATACAGCGCTTGCTAATTCATAGTTAGCTTCCAAAGAGCGTAGGTTTTGTTATTACTTGAAAAAAAGCCTTAGCTTTAAGCACGTTTATTTAAAATATATACGTTTTATTTATTATCAAACGATTGATGATCTAGTTTAAACATATATTCTTAAACCACTGACAATTAAATCTTTCCATATGTCTACCGTTCATAAAGTCCTTTTGTCACTCTAAAACTCACCACAGCGCAGAGGTCGAGAGCGGACGTCGTTAGAATCTCTCTTATTCTGGCCAAAACGGGACCTGAAAAACGGTGCGCAACTAGTGTTTAAGCAAAGATGCAGGGCACTTCCCATAACATTTAACAATCAAACTTGGGTTCATTTTGCAGACAACCCCTCTCGGGACCTGACACTGAGCGACGGCGCCGATCGGTCATAAATAATTTGGTTAACATGTGTTTTAAATACTTCAATTGTGTTGCTACTACCCTAAATTAACGCCGTCGCATAAGAGCTTTTAACTGGACTTAGAAGGAGGTCTCATTGAGCTCTGATCCAAAATTTAAAAAAAATCCAAAGCTGGACTGATTCCCCCTCAAATCATGTGCCCTTGATGCTGTGTTTGGAAAACTTCAATTGCGTTGCTACTACCCTAAATTACATCCGTCGCATGAGAGCTTTTAACTGGACCTAGAAGGAGGTCTGATTGACCTGTGATCCAAATATGTAATAACTGATGAGCTGGAATTTGGCGATACACCCACTCATGTGAGGCATGCTCCTTATAGTCTGTTCATTGTTGCTGAACTGCATTAGAGCTATGTCCACTGTGAGACTAATTAGATTTGGCTCGTGACGGAAAAACAATGCGACACATTTTGGTTAGCATTTATGTTTTCATTGGTTTCTAGACTTTTGCATGTCCGGGAAGATAACGTGATTATTTCAGGAGAATTTGAAATCAGGCGTCCGTAGGCTACCTGTCTCAGCTTTTAACTGGACCAAGTAGGAGGTCTCATTGAGCTCTGATCCAAAATTCAAAGAAATCGACTGCTGAACTGATGAGATATTCCCCCTCAAATCTTGTGATGCCCTTGATGCTGTGTTTTAAATACTTCAGTCGCATTGATAGTACCCTAAATTACATCTGTCGCATGAGAGCTTTTAACTGGACCTAGAAGGAGGTCTCACTGAGCTCTGTTCCAAAAATCAAAAAAATTCATAGCTGGACTTTAGAGATATTCCCCCTCAAATCATGTGATGCCCTTTATGCTCAGAGCATCCAATTTGTCCAATGACGTAATCAACACGAAAGCTTCTACGCTCAGCGCTGACGAAAATTGGACTGCGTAGCTCTTTAAAACTGTTTAATTCGACACAAATATAACGTTTTTGTTGGTCTGAATCACCAATCCATTTTGAAGTAATTCAAAAGTAATACCTACTTTCACCATATATTGGTGTTGATTTGCATGCAGCGCTTGCTAATTCATAGTTAGCTTCCAAAAAGCGTAGGCTTTGATCTTACTTGAAAAAAGCCCTAACTTTAAGCAGTTAAAAATATATGCTTATGTTTTGAAGCACATATTCTTAAACCACTGAAATGAAATCATTCCACATGTCAACCGTTAATCAAGTAATTCATTCAGAGTGGACTTCGTTAGAATCTCTCTTATTCTGGCCAAAACGGGACATGAAAACTGGTGCACACCTAGTGTGGAAGCAAAAATGGAGGGCACTCTCCATATTAATTAACGATCAATCTTGGGTTTGTTTTGAAGACAACCTCTCTCGGGAACTGACACTGAGCGACGGCACCGATCGGTCATAAATAACTTAGTTAACGTGTGTTTCAAATACTTGAATTGTGTTGCTCCTACCCGAAATTACATCCGTCGTACAAAAGCTTTAAACTGGATTTAGAAGGAGGTCTCATTGAGCTGTGATCAAATTAAGAAAGAAATCCATAGCTGGACTTTAGAGATACGCCCCCTCAAATCATGAGATTGCCCTAGATGCTGTGTTTTAAATACTTAAATTGCGTTGCTACTACCCTAAATTACATCCGTCGCATGAGAGCTTTAAACTGAACCTAGAAAGAGATCTCATTGACCTGTGATCCAAACATTTAAGAACTTGATAGCTGGACTTTTGGAGATACCCCCACTCATGTGAGGCATGCTCCTTATAGCCTACTTCATTGTCGCTGAACTGTATGTCCACTGTGTGATTAATTCGATTTTGCTGGTGACGGGAAAACAATGCGATATATTTTAGTTAGCATTTATGTTACCATTGGCTTCTAGACTTTTGCGTGTCTGGGAAGATAACGTGATTATTTCAGGAGAATTTGAAATCAGGCGTCCGTAGGCTACCTGTCTCATAGGCTCCTAACTGTGAACTTTTGAAACATGATATAAGCCTGCACCTTTAGAAACATAGTGTCCTAGCCTGCACGAATACACTTTAATCAACGTTACAGTAAGAAAACTTCTAAATCCATTCAATAATTTAATTGTTTGGTTTCCGTATGGATCAGAGCTGCCACTTATTAAGATATAGGTGTGAAGTCTCGATCCAATGAACACTTAGGCTAGTGTTTACGAATCATCTTGCCATTGTATAATATAAAAAGATATAGGCTATATTCATTTTTTTACAGTGGCATTATTTTAGACACCGATATGTTACGAATGCTATTGCGAGCCGACTTTGGTCCCGCGTCCTAAGCTAAGCTTTTTGACACGTTAGCGCTTTTCAGAGTACACGTTTTCAACATTGTACACTTTATCTGGGTAAACAATTACATCAAATGTATAGTTAACTCGTTTCTTAAGGTATCTGTTGTGAGATATCTATTAATACTTTCACAATTAAGAAGTATAATAACAACGAAGTGGGCCGTAGGATGTTCATGCTTTTAGACCCAGCGTCTGTCTGAACGGAAGTAACATTGGTAAATATTAAATCCTTTTTTTAACAATAAAACTAACTTTTGGGCAAACTGACAATTTCTTAATTCGTTTTTATCCATAAACGTTTACGAAATAACAACACATTGGAAGATAGGACTATTTAATCACTTAATTAAAAAAAAAGTGAAAACGTGTTTGACCTGCCTACTACTTGTATCATCTACCAATCTGAACCGCTGCCTGCGATTGTAGGCGGCCTTCCTTACAATCAATCAAATGAAAGAATGGCCACACAACAGCCAATGGCTGTTCAATAAGTGATTAGGCATGCAGCTGAGTAGGTACTTCGAACATTTCCCCCCCCCCAAAATAGTTTGTAAAAATCCGCTCTCGCGCACTTTTCACCCGTGTGCCAATGATTACACTGCCACGTACCATTGGTGGCACGCGTGCCTAAGGTTGCCGACCCCTGGTGTAGAGTAAAGGTGCTCAAATGGTGGAGTCAAAAGAAAGTATCAAATTCTGCAGACATGCAGGGAAAATTCTACTCAATAGTGTGGCGTATGCTGGCTGATGAAACAATTTGTAAAACTGTTACGGGGTGCTCACATTGTCTGGTAATTAATGTAACTGTGAACAACAAATAGCAAATTTTTCAATGAATATACATCATTTTAAAGCTGTCTTGATGTTGACTGAAGTCATGTGTGTTAAGTTTAAGTCTGAAGTGAACGTTAGCTGTTGAGCTACAATGTGGCGTTACAACTAGCCTACTAGGCTAATTTTAGCTTGCCCTAGCCTTTAGCTAACGGTAAGTTATCTTGCTGGCAAGTTAACATCAATTGGAAACAGTTTAGACGAAGACTAACATTTGTCCGGGTGAATTAACGGCTTTGATTTAACGTGCTAGGTAGCTACAATTCTGAATACCTCAGCTTCGCTTGGCGAAAAATAAGTAACGCGTTAGCATTAGCATTTTTTTTGGGGGGGGGGATCTATACTTTTTTAATTTGGCAGTCTGAAAGGAATGAAAAGGTTCATTGTACTTGTCGTTATCAGTATTTTTACTTTGGTTGTGCTATTACGTTGCTTGTTTATGGTTTAAGTTAGCTAGCTGCATAACGAAAAGTTCAGGTTACACGAATGGCTTTTGGCAGCCAACGTTAACGGGACAAAGTTTGTGCCTTGCTCCTAACAGCCACCACTTTGCGGCTCCAGAGAATAACTTAATTCTATTCAACCAGTATAGCCTATCTAGACGTCCAACATTAAACTGCTTCACTTTGTACTGGGGGAGAGCAAACTTACTTGAAACTGACTAATTAATCTCCGTAGTGATACCGTACATCACAAAGAAGTCTTGGACTTGGGTGCGAGGCTTAACTGAAATAGAGATTACAGTTGCAATCAAAATGATTCAACCCCCATTGCAAATTAGGTTTATTAGCAACATTTACAAACTTTCTGCAGTTTGCAAGAAAAACAAACGAATAATTTAAATAGCTCAACACAACTAATATAACAAGTGGTTTCTCCAAATTCAACACAAAATACTGCAGTCTCATAATTATTCAACCCCTTCATGACAAGCGTCTTCAGTACTTAGTAGAGCACCCTTTTGATGTTATGACCTGCTGCAAACTTGATGCATATCCAGACACCTGCTTCTGGCAGCGTTACTGAGGAATCTTAGAATTCCTCATGGGCAATGGCCACCAATTCACTAATATTCCTTGGTTTGAGTGCTGCAACCACCTTCTTCAAATTCCACCAAAGATTTTCCATGCGGTTCAAGACGCCCAAGGTTCAGCTTCCACACAGAAGGCATGACGTTTTCTCCTAGAATCTCCTGATACTCGATTGAATCCATCTTGCCCTCCACACGCTTCAGGTTTTTAGTGCAAGAGGAAGCAAAGCAGCCCCAGAGCATCACAGCCACTGCCATGCTTCACTGTAGACAGGCTGTTCTTTTCAGCGTATGCTTCAATTTACCTCCTCCAGACATACCGCTGATACATAGGGCCATTTGTTTCATAGCTGCTCAAAACAGAATCCCCAAACTTCTGTGGCTCATTTATATGGTTTTGAGCATATTGGAGACAGCTTTTCTTTTGCTGTTGGCTCACAAATCACATGATCATTAATTGTAACTGTTACGTGTTTTCGAATTGCTTCTATCCCTAATCTGTGCAGGCACTGGAGGAGGAGGAGGAGGGTTTCCAGGAGGTTGGGGTCTACTACGACCCACTGGAAGTCCAACAGCCTGTCGCCTCCTCCAAGCCACAGCCCAGTCAGGGCCACGAGCTGCTGCACCCAGGTCTGGGCCCTCCCGAGGAAGAGTTAAGTTTATGTCTGAAGTGAACGTTAGCTGTTGCTCCAATGTGGCATTACAACTAGCCTACTTTTCTTGTGCTTTTGGGTTAGGGTTAGGGTTTGCGCCTTACTGTGCAAACTGTAACCTCAGTGCCTGCTGCCACCAAATCTTGCTGCAGGCCTTTTGCAGTCACTCAAGGGTTTTGACCACCTGCCTCTGAGGAATCTGGGTGCAGTCGGTGATAGCCTCCTCTTTCTGCCACATCCAGGTAGTGTAGCCAGGATTCCTTTAACTTTGAACTTGCAATATATGCTTCCAACTGTATCTCTAGGAACTTTTTGTGCCTTTGCTATCATGTGTATCCTTTTCCTTGTTTGTGCAAGGCGTAATCTCTTTTCAAACTTTTTGGACCACTTTGGACTTATTTCTAACATGCAATCAAACGTCACAGTCAACAAAGCCCTAGCCAGTCCAGGTATTTGATGTGTTTTATCTCAAGCACACCTGATTCAACTAATGGAGCCCTAGAAACCTGATTTGCAAATATTTGCTCTTATGAGGGATTCTATTCAGGGGGTTGATTCATTCTGAGACTACAGTATTCATTAAAAGTGTGATTTTGTGTTTAATTGGGAGAAACAACTTGAGATGTTAGTTGTGTTGCTATAGAATGTTTTTTTTTTGATTGTTTTTTTGCAAACAGCTGAAAGTTTGTAGACTTTGCTAACAAACCTAATTTGCAATGGGGGTTGAATAATTAATAAATGAAAAGTAGATGTGACTATCATCATCATCATCTTCGTCCGCTTATTCGATCGGGTCGCGGAGGTAGTAGTTCCACCAGAGAGCCCCATCCTTCCCTTTCCCGGGCCACATCCGCCAGCTCTGACTGGGGGATTCCAAGGCACTCCCCGACCAGCATGGAGATATAATCCCTCCACCTGGTCCTTGGTCTGCCCCGTGGTCTCCGCCCAGCTGGACGTGCCTGGAACACCTCACTCGGGAGGCGGCCAGGTGGCATCCTAACTAGATGCCGAACCACCTCAACTGGCTCCTTTCCAAAGCAAAGAAGCAGCGGATCTACTCCGAGTCCCTCCCGGATGACTGAACATCTCACCCTATCCCAAAGGGAGAAGCCAGCCACCCTCCGGAGGAAACTCATTTCGGCCACTTGCATCCGTGATCTCGTTCTTTCGGTCATGACCCATCCTTCATGACCATAGGTGAGAGTAGGAACTAAGATAGACCGGAAGATTGAGAGCTTTGCCTTTTGGCTCAACTCTCCCTTCTTTACTACGGTGCGATACAGCGACTGCAATACCGCTCCCGCTGCTCCGATTCTCCGGCCCAACTCACGTTCCATTTTCCCGTCACTCGAGAACAAAACCCCAAGATACTTAAACTCCTTCACTTGGGGTAAGGACTCATACCCTACCTGGAGTAAACACTCCATCGGTTTCCTGCTGAGAACCATGGCCTCAGACTTGGAGGTGCTGATCTTCATCCCAGCCGCTTCACACTCGGATGCAAACCGATCCAATGAGTGCTGAAGGTCGCAGGCTGATGGCGCCATCAGTACCACATCATCCGCAAAAAGCAGTGACGTGATCCCAAGCTCACCAAGCTGCAGCCCTCCTCCCCCGCGGCTGCGCCTTGAAATCCTGTCCATGAATGTCACAAACAGAATCGGTGACAAAGCGCAGCCCTGTAGGAGACCAACCCTCACCGGAAAGGAGTTTGACTTACTGCCGAGAACCCGGACACAGCTTTCGCTTTGGGAGTACAGAGATTGGATGGCCCTAAGTAGTGACCCCCTCACCCCATACTCCCGCAGCACCTCCCACAATAGCTCCCTGGGGACCCGGTCATACGCCTTCTCTAAATCTACAAAACACATGTAGACCGGATAGTCATACTCCCAGGCCCCCTCCAGGATTCTTGAGAGAGTAAAAAGTTGGTCCATTGTTCCACGCCCTGGTCGGAAACCGCATTGTTCCTCTTCAATCCGAGGTTCGACTATCGTCCGGACACTCTTTTCCAACACCCTAGAGTAAACTTTCCTGGGGAGGCTGAGTAATATGATGCCCCGATAATTGGCACACACTCTCCGGTCCCCCTTTTTGAAGAGGGGAACCACCACCCCGGTTCCTGACCTCCACACAATGTTGATGAGACGTGTCATCCATGACAGTCCCTCAACACCCAGAGCCTTCAGCATTTCAGGGCGGATCTCATCAACCCCTGGGGCTTTGCCACTGTGGGGTTGTTTGACTACCTCAATGACCTCCACCAGGGAAATTGGCGTTGATACCCCATCATCCTCTAGCTCCGCCTAAACCATAGAGGGGGGATTTGTCGGGTTTAGGAGTTCCTCAAAGTGCTCCTTCCACCGTCCCATCACCTGATCAGTTGAAGTCAACAGCGTCCCATCCTTGTTGTATACAGCTTAAATGCTTCCCTGCTTTCCCCTCCTGAGGTACCGGATGGTTTTCCAGAACAACTTTGGTGCCAGCCTAAAGTCCTTCTCAATGGCTTCTCCGAACTCCTCCAACACCCACTGCTTCGCCTCTGCCACCGCCGAGGCTGCAGTCCTCCGTGCCTGTCGATACCTTGCAACTGCTTCCGGAGTCCCCCGGGATAACATATCGCGGAAGGGTTCCTTCTTCAGTCGGACGGCTCCCCTGACCCCTGGTGTCCACCAGGGTGTTCGGGGATTACCGCCCCTTGAGTCACCCGACGGTGCTCCGAAGCTCCGCCGGAGGGATGAGTTGAAGGCCTCCCGTACCGGGGCCTCCTCCAGACGTTCCCAGTTCACCCGCACTACACGTTTGGGCTTACCAGGTCTGTCCAGAGGCTTCCCCGGCCACCTGACCCAACTCACCACCAGATGGTGATCAGTTGACAGCTCCGCCCCTCTCTTTACCCGCGTGTCTAAAACATAGGGCCTCAGATCCGATGACACGATAACAAAATCTATCATTGACCTTCTGCCCAGGGTGCTCTGGTACCAAGTACACTTATGAGCATCCTTATGTTCGAACATGGTGTTCGTTATGGCCAGTCCATGACTAGCACAGAAGTCCATTAACAAGCCACCACTCGGGTTCAGATCCGGGCGGCCGTTCCTCCCAATCACGCCCCTCCAAGTGTCTCCATCATTGCCCACATGTGCGTTGAAGTCTCCCAGTAAGATTACGGAGTCCCCACCAGGAGCCCTCTGCAGGACTCCATCCAGGGTCTCCAAGAAGGCTGAATACTCCACACTACTGTTTGGCGCATAGACGCAGACAACAGTCAGAGTCCCCCCCCCCGCGACCCGCAGGCGCAGGGGGGCGACCCTCTCATCCACCGGGATAAACTCCAACATAGAGGCACACAGCCGGGGACTTATAAGTATCCCCACTCCCGCCTTGCGCCTCGCACCTTGGGCCACTCCGGAGAAGAATAGAGTCCAACCCCTGTCCAGGATTGAGGTACCAGAGCCGAGGCTGTGCGTAGAGGTAAGCCCCACCAGATCCAACTGGTAGCGCTCCACCTCCCGCACAAGCTCCGGCTCTTTCCCTCCCAGAGAGGTGACGTTCCACGTCCCCAAAGCCAGGCTCTGCCACCCAGGCCTGGTCCGTCGAGACCCTCTACCTTCACTACCACCTTTCTGGCAGCGCACCCGACCCCATTGGTTCTTCCCGCAGATGGTGAGCCCACGGGACGGAGAAGTTAAGACGGCGATGGTGTTTTCCACGTTGCTTCTTCGGGCTGTGCCCGGCTGGGCTCCGTTTATGTGTGACTATATTCATAATTAAACAATTTTTTTTTTATCATATCATATGCATTGATCTAAATGAGTGTATATTATAATGAGTTGGCCTACCCGATTGTAAACGCGTAGTGAATTATTGTAAAGGAGAAGTCGGCTTCTAGTACTTAGCCCATACAGTCTGTAAATAGCTGTTCATATTTAAAATGACACCATTGTTTTTTTCAGTTTGATTTAATAGTGTTTCAGGAACTTGAATTAAATGGGGAGGATATACTATTTATGCCACATCAATATTTAAAATGTGTTAAAGTGAATTTGTCTGTATGCTTGTGCTAGGCACATCTTCTGTTGCTCTGTTAGAGCAAAGGTTACTTCCACTGGCCTTGTTTTGTGTAGCACTGTTGAACATGACCTTGGACGGGAAAGTAATTGAGAGCAGCAGACCCTTGATGCCAACTTTTAATGTATTAACATGTCGTTGTAATAAACACCTTAAACGTATTGTAAGTTGTCTTGACTGAGCTGTAATTGTGGTGAGGTTAATGTGCAACCATTACATTAACACTTAGAACATAAAATTAAACACTGGTAGTTTAATTTGAAGTAAGTTAACAATATATTTTTAAACCATCAGTTTTGTTTCTATTCTCTGTCACACAATTGAGCAATACCTGTTTTTGGTAATGCAACAACCCAATAAAAAATCATACAAATATTCTTCTTCTTCTGGTCCTACAGGTGGGGTAACACTTCCATGGATGAGGCTGTGCACTTTGGCCACCATGACGTGACCATTCTCCAGGACAACAACAACAAGTTCTGTCCCCAGGAAGAGCCCGACAAGGAAAAGAAGACCAAGAAGATCCTGGACGGGCTGCTCTGAAAACCCGGAGAGGCAGCTCCGCAAATTTACTGGAATGGACCGGAGCCGGAGTTCAGATCCCTTCATCTACTGTGCTTTGAGCGTTCTGGCCTTCCAGTCACTGTGTATGTAGGTAGGTGGAGGGGGGTTTAGGTTTTGGTTTTCTTCTTGCGTCGCAGACACTTTTTAATGGATCGGTATTTGAAAGGATTTCACACTGAAGTGGGAAGATGAAAGCAGGATTACGGCTGAATGAGGTGGAAGCAGGAGATTTTCTAGCAGGCTAACAATTAAATGGAGAAGTGGGTGAAGACCGCAAACCCAGGTCGTTCTGAAAAAAACCCTGGTTGAGAGAGGTGACCTGCAAGGAGAAGGTGGCGAGGGTCCTACCGGAGCTGATTGGTGAGTTGATACGCACGCACGCACGCACGCACAGCGGCGGCGGCGGAAGTGGGGGCAAAAGTGGGACTGAGTACCCAGGCCCCCACTGGGCTCAAAATCCAGGAATGAAAAGGTTTTGTTTTTTGCAATATTTTATTTCAAAGTAATTAGCGTCAAAACTGAATTAGCATAGGCTAAATAAATGATTTGAGACTGACCCTTTTACCTCCCAAACAACACTGGTCTCTGAAGCCCCTCTTACAAAATGCACAAAATGGTTTATTCCGCACCTGTAGGCTCGATCGAGTGAGACTGCTGCTGATGCTGCACCAACTTTGCAACCAGGTAGCTATTGTCCTTCAAATCAAATCATTTCCTTGTAAATCACATTGAATAGCCTATATGTATGAAATGTGCTATACAATTAAAATGTATTTGATTTGATTAAGCTAACTTCTAATTTGCGAGTTGGGCAATTGTCATCATCGTACCGATAGGTGAGAAGCCCCTATAGTTATGTCTTGTGCTTGCTTACTTAATAGTATTACTAAAATCATGTAGCCTAAGTAACTATGTCTACGTCCAATTTGTTTCAGACTATTTTGCTAATAATGATGTGCACTGTCTGTCAATCCCCAAGAAATTGAACACGGCTCTAGTCTAGTGAAGTCTTTTTTATTATGGAGTATAAACATGTTCTCAAATTGGCGGTTCAAAAACGAAAAAGAGTTGGTATTTTTATAGCTTTGTTTTACAAAGCTTTCCATGAGTGCCAGCTGCCGGCCAAACACCCATGATAATAGAGAAACATGCCTATCGATGAACTTTAGCTATCGTAAGCTTTAGTCAATTCAGACTCAAGGAGAGGAGCTTAGCTCGCACAACTGTTGCCTTGACGAGGGCCAAGTATCTTGTAGAAATAATAAGCTTACGAAACTGTAAAATATACAAAAGTTTGCTAGCTACAAAATCGGTGATTAACAAGCTAGCTAACCAGAGCCTAATATAGTATGCTGTCATAGCTGATCATCAGCCCAAATTGACATAGGTTTATTTTATTAATTTAATTTGAAACCAATACATAGGCTTGACAAAGCTTTGTTAGGGTGTCAATAAAATTAATTAAATAAATAAGGTCTAATGATTCATAATTACAGTAGTTCTAATCAGTTAGAAAGTTGTGTGAATGGCTATATTCACATCTTAATATGAATAGCTATTTACAGACTGTGTGGGCTAAAACGCACAACAAGCCTATTTCCCCTTTACAATCAGGTAGGCAAACTCTTTAAAATATGCAATAATTAAGATCAGTGTATTTGATCAAATAGTGGCGTCAGCATGTGAGAGGCCACCAAATTTGGGCTTTTACAGCATTCGGTGGTACACCCCTGCCCCCACACACAGCTGTTGGCTTGGCTGAACGCTTAAGCATGTTTTCTGTCATTATTTCTGTATTTTTAGAGTCGCTGTGTGAGAAGAACCACTCAAAGAGGTACTGCCTCTACATGACGCTGTACCTGGCATCCTCGATGTGAGTCATTTACATGTTCAGTTTGAACCTTAATTGCAGAGTGACTTAATCCCTCTGACTTTGGAGAACCATTTATTCACGGCTCTGTGTCCTTGTCTTATTACGTTCACACAGATAAGCCACCACATGACCACCAAGGACTTCCTCACGCCCAAGGAGTTGGGCCTCGAGTTAAGAGGGAGACCAGGGTCTCCTCAAAGTTATTTTTTTCCACTTTGAGCAGCGGCAGCGTGGAGGGAGAGGGAATCCTCTGAGGGAATCCCACCTTCCCTGATGTTGGCACCGCCGTCTCTGCCTATGGAAGTTAGTTGGGACAAATGGTTCCAATCCCGTTTGATTGGTTGTGTCCCATGTTCTGCTGTCACGCCACGTCAGTTCCCTCCTGGAACCATCGTTTCAGTCCCCTCTCTTTTGATTCCCTCCGATACCTGAAGCATTCTCCCCTTCCACAGCATTTTGTACTGGGGTGGTTTGAGCGGGCTTAACACCACCTTGGGCCTCCTCCTCCTCAAGATGTCCATGTTTCTGTTTTTCCCACAGGCCTTAGCGGTGGAGGTGGATGTGCAGGTGGCTGTGGAAGGTGCTACCGAAGGGAAGAAGGTGGAAGGTTTCGGAGGCCATCAAATGAAGGGGGCTGAAAAGAGGTTCCGAGAGGGAACTTCTCCCGGCACTGGAGGGGGAGGAGAAGGAGGAGAAGAAGAGGAAGAAGATGAAGATTAGATGTGAAATGAGGTCGTCTTCAAATAGTTCTGTAGTGTAAGATGTTTATATTGTTTTATTTCTCTACAGTTCATGTTTTATATTGTGTTTGAGTGTTCTCTTTTAATATTGTAATTTTATGCTGTTCTATTGTCATGTTTTAAGTTCAACTAAAAACGTTTTTGATTCATAGCGTCTTTTTGTCCATTACTTTGAAATGCTGATGTGTGTTGTTTAGCCTATTTGCAGAAAACACTTTAAACACAGAACCAAAGATATCTAATTTAAACATTCACACCAGTGGCCTGCAGGCGGTCATTTTGTAGGGCTCATCCTGTTCCTCCATGCACAAAGGAGCAGATACCGGTCCTGCTGATGGGTTAAGGACCTTCTACGGCCCTGTCCAGCTCTCCTAGAGTAACTGCCGGTCTCCTGGAATCTCCTCCATACTTTTGAGACTGTGCTGGGAGACACAGCAAACCTTCTGGCAATGGCACGTATTGATGTGCCATCCTGGAGGAGTTGGACTGCCTGTGCAGCCTCTGTGGGGTCCAGGTATCGCCTCATGCTACCAGTAGTGACACTGACCCTAGCCAAATGCAAAATGAGTGAAAAACAGCCAGAAAAAATGAGGAGGGAAACAATTTCAGTGGTCTCTACCTGGAGAACCATTCCTGTTTTGGGGGTCATCTCATTGTTGCCCCTCTGGTGCACCTGTTGTCAATTTCATTAACACCAAAGCAGCTGAAACTGATTAACAACCCCCTCTGCTACTTAACTGACCAGATCAATAGCCCAGAAGATTAATTGACTTAATGCAATACTCTGATTCAAAAGTGTTCCTTTAATTTTTTTGAGCAGTGTATGTTTCCAGACTAGAATCGCACCTGTGTACTACCATATCACACATTTGATCCGGATACTCCATCAAAAGCATTGTCACATAAAACCCCAATCAAACGCACTGTCCCACCAACTACCCATGTTTGTTACCGGTGAAAACTGAGCTCCAAATTCACTAACTTTGTGTCTTAAATAATTTCCTCTTAAATTGGAAATCCCAATTTCTATATCTATTCCTAATCGATAGTAAACCAGTATTTATAACCACCTCATCTTCCTAAGAATAACCTGTAACCTCGAAAATAGTTCATCTTTCCCCAAAATATACGGGTCTTTTAATTTAGGCATAGTTTGTTCCTAAAAATGATGGCCACTACTTTAGATAGCCTAATGAAAATATATCAAATGTCCAACTAAGCTAAATGTTAATATATTTTCATCAACATTTTTCCAACCAATTCCAAGGTCAAGATCACCTCTTCATAGGAAACCATTATGTATTCCAAAAGGTGATATAGAGTTCAAGTGAGTAGTTATTACTTCATTGATATTTTCTCCTTAATTATGATTTATACTTTTCAGCTGTGCCTTGTTGTCGTTGCTTTTGTCACCTCCCGTCTTGACTATTGTAATGCACTGTTCACTACCCCAAGTCGCTCTTCTGTGTCTCGCCTCCAGCGTGTTTAGAGGCCAGTCAATCCAGAGGACACAGAGCCCCCTGCTGGACAAACTTGTGCAATAAAAAGTATTCAAAATCAAGTAAGAATATGTCACTTTTTGGTGTTTTGATTCAGCATGCTGCAAATACAAATCGCTCTAACTTTGGCCTTCCAGCACACGCATGGTGACTCCACCCAGCAGGTGGAGCTCAACAACAAGGCTCAACAAACACTGAAAACAAAGGAGCTTATATGGAGAGCTTAAGCAACAGGTGCCAACAATCCTGTCAATTAGTAACCAGGAGCCATGGAGCGTTGGATTGAAGGTGTGGACGTGACAGTTACAGAAATGGAAATGTCTTTTTGGACAGTGTTTCAATGTATGGGAGAGGAGCTTAAATATCTCGCATTTATCTGAACCTAATTTAATCTAATCTAACCTATTTTGCAATCAATAATTAAAAGTTGTTTATTAAAACAAAGGACAATGTGAAGCCCCCTGTTTTCCCACAGAAAACATCCACATCAGTATTGCCAAACACATTGTGAACACATGCACTGGACTAGGGCTGGGCGATTTGGTCTTAAAAAAAATCACGATTTTTTTCAAAGCTCTGGACGATTTCGATTAGAATCTCTATTTTGCTTGTTTATTCTTTAAACAAACTTAAAAAATAGCACGAACTTTTTTAAATAAGTATTTTCTTTATTTATGAAAGGAAAAATTTGACGGTTTTAATAACCAGTCTAGGCATCAGGAATCAGATTTCTATTCAAAATTGCAGCTAAATGGGAAAACGTAATTACTCAAAAACGTTGGAAATACAATGGACATAAAAACTATCTGGACCAGTTGGATAACTTTTGTGAGACATTGAAATAAACAAACTATTAAAAAATAACTTCGTTTAACGGTTTCGCAACTCTCCCTCCCTCCATGAATCGCTCCTGGAGCGATAGTTGTAAACCTAATTTTAAACCACACGGAACAAACATATCCGTTTGACTTTATGCACCCGACGTGGTGTAACTATAGTAGCCTACCCAATAATATGTATCATGAATGAGACTTGCGTTGCACGCTGTTCAGTACTGCATCCTGGATTCCCATGCAATCAGCCAACTAAATATATGCTTTTCTCAAAAAGGCCAAAAAGTTAGATTATAAAGCATAAAATATTTGCTCCATAAATGGAGCCAGAATTGAGCGTGTTGCAGTTTATAAGTACTTTGGAATTTCCGTAGCTGAAAAGTTGTCATTTAAGACTCGTGCTTGAACTCACAAAGAAGGTGAAGAGCAGACTTGGAACTCTATATAGGATAAGATAGTGCTTTTCTCTTGAAAACAGAATGACAATAGTAAAAGCAACCCTATTGTCAGTACTGGAGTATAGTGATATTGTGTATATGCATGCAGCCCCAACTATTTCATACTTGTTATTTTTTAAATAATCGTGTGTCTGTTTGCTGTTCAGAATTGTTCATGTTTTGTTCTGTTTATTACTGTCAGTAAAACAGTTGTTTGATTTATACTGTCTTGTGTTAATTACTTTAAAATGGTGCAGTTAAGCCTCTTTGCAGAAAACACTAAGATCAAACTAAGATTTAAACTAGGTAATAGTCCTTAAAACACTTCGAAATTAAATTGAAACTAGAAAATTGTTCCACCTCAAACACTTTGAACTAAAGAAATTGTATTTAAAATATAAAATACTAGACTATATTTGAGAGGCACCTTCCTATTTGGAAAGATTAAGGTTTAGTGAGAACAAAGCTCTTTATAATAGACAGTCATCCAAACTATTTAACAAACACAGGTGATGGCAATTCAACTAATTAGTTGCATGGTAGGAACATGGTCACGGTGCAAACAATTCAGAAAAAGAATTTTGGGTGTCTGGAGAAGCGTTATTTCTAATTTATTCTATTATACAAAAGTTGAGAATATGGCAGAGGCAATTTTGAAGACATTAGGAGCTTTTTGTCTTTGAAGGGGAAATTGGGCAGTTGCAATACTTTTTGGCTCATTCTAATGTTTTGGAAGTGCACTGTCCATTCAGCCCACATTTTCTCCATGACCGTTTTACCTCATATAAGTATGGTATCTAATCTAACCTAATGTAATGTCTAAAGGCTTATATTGTTCTACTACAAAGATCAACAAGAAAATGACAATATGCCCTCCTCATCCAGTATAGTAATGCCTCAGGTCTGCAGATGCCACCACATTCAAAACACCAGGACCAAGCTTTGGAAGTTGCAGGGCCTTCTCAGTCGCTGCTACCTCCCTCTTGAACGCCCTCCCGAACCATATCGATGAGACTAATACCCTCCCATCTTTCAACAGGCCCTCAAAACCCACCATTTCAACCTTCCTTTCTCCTGTTGACTTCCTCCCATTCTCTCAGTCCCCAAAAGTCCCTTTTCCACCATCTGGCATGCCGTTCATTTCCAGACTTGATTACTTGACCACTTCTATAAGTTCCACTCTATATTTTTGGGCTTTTAAATGCTTTAATGATTCTGCCCTCTATGTTCACTATGTTAGGCGTCTTTGAGTGCCGTGAAAAGCGTTATCTAAATTAAATGTATTATTTATTTATTTATTTGATGGCTCAAATGTACGCTCGCATTTCTGTTTTTACCATTTGTGAGCTTTTCTCATTTACCATGCTTTTTTGGGTGTGACTTTTTTCCTTTGTTCATCACCATTTATATCTATACAACCAGTCTTAATTTTGCTCTTAATGTGCTCCAGGTTGGGTTAATAAACTTTCTTTTCAATTCAAAAAAAGTCTTTAGAATGTTTTTTTTATACTCTTAGGATGCGTACTAAATAGAATACATTTTTAATGCTCAAACAGGAGGGAGGGAGGATCCATTGGAGGGCAAGTCTGGTGCCAGCAGCCGCGGTAACTCCAATAGCGTATTTTAAAGTTGCTGCAGTTGAAAAGCTCGTAGTTGGATCTCGGGATCGAGCCGGCGGACGGCCGCGAGGCGTGCTCCCGCCTGTCCCAGCCCCTGTCTCTCGGCTCTTCCCAGATGCTTGCCATGGTCAAGAGAAAATAGCCCCGTTTAGCTAGAGTGGACATTGGAGCATTTACAATGACTCTCTATGGAGAGTGTGGTCTTGAAATCAAACGGTCAAACTCGTAAGAATCAGGGGAACGTTTTCATGTAAGTTATGTGTATGTTGACTGTGATGAGACAAATGTATCCTTGTGTGGTGTAACTTGTTATTGTGAAGTTTGAATGACCTTCTGCTCTATGTAGCAGTGAGTAGTCTGCAGTTGCCTCATCTAAGTCCCCGCATTTTACTCTTCGAGAAGCCAATTATGAACAGGGTTCTTTAATCTATTCATCCAAACAAAAGGCTTCTGAATAATAAGACTCTACGATTCGAACAGCTCTTGGTCAAACCTCTGAAGAACCGGTGAAGAAGAAGATATTTGACCTGCTGCCCAACATTTAATATTTATCCTTACTGTAGGCCTACTTTGCTTTGTTTCTCTATCATAAAATAATACAAAGACAGATCGTTTGAAATGTGTTCATATGTAGGTGTAACGATTCTTGATTCTTCATAGGACTGCACTCACACGGAACTGGTTCTCATTCCTTTATTTATCATTTAGTCTGGTAAACAGAACAAACAAAATCATTTGTTGTTATTTGTTGTTGTTGCACTGCAATCTGCTTTAGAACATCATTCAGTCTCTCTGTTTCTGAAGAGACAGACTATGGCAACACCAAAAGGACATAAAACCAGCAGGGCTGCAATACCCCAAACAACCAGGAGGCTCCACTAAAACAATTACTGGAACAAGCTGCTTTGTTATGGCAAAACTCACATATACCAGCAGTACATTTCTAACTCTGTTACACCCACCCTCACTGAATTTTGCCAAACTTAAGCAGCAAAAGCAAAACATTTACTCAGGGCGCACAAGCACAACCATTACTTGAAACTCAAGCAAGGCCACCAACGACAGGAAAGCCAACCTTAAAAGGTATCCCATAGGAATAAAGTGACCAGAGAGCAGCGCAAAACTCTCAGAATCAACTATTGGCAGCAGGGTGCCTTATACACCACACAAGACCCACTCACAGTGTGCTTATAGCTCAAAACAAAACAAAAAGCATGAAAGAAAAAAAATTACTCCTTTTTTTTTTTTCATGAATTTGATTGGACCAATCTAATTGCTGATAGCTCTAAATACCGACTTACAAATCAACTTAACATTGAGCTTTGTGTTTTGGACCATATCTTGCCTTGCCATAGTGTATATCAAACGATTGACTGGTTTGATAAGGCGACCAAACTGGGACCTAGCCTGAACGATTGTACTGGGACATTCAGACATTCTGTCAGAAGCAATTGTGTCTGCACACTGAGAGTCAGTAATATTGTCTGAATATTGGGTGTCTGTATTCTGCTGGCTAACATCAGCACAAACGTCACTGTCAGTCACAGGTCTAGATGTGGAGTCATTGGACTTGTCATCAAACTGATCGCCAGTCATCTTCACTGGATTGTCTTGAGAGGGTGGATGTACCAACGGTGCACTTTTAACAACCACAGATTCAGCTGGAGAGCGCCCGGAGAAAGGCGACTGAGCGATCCATTCGTGAATTCTTCCTCCAGAGTCCAAGGCCACCGAGTCGGTTAAGGAATCGTTTCTCTCGCTCTCAGATAGACTCACTCTACTCACTTCACCAAGCAAAGAGTCTTTTTCCCCTTCTAGCAAGGAATCTGTTGTTGGGCCATAACTCGAAGTCTGGATTACGGACAAGGAATCAACTGGTTCGGAGGCTTCGCTCACATCTGCCACAGGAAGGAAGTTGACGAGCATCAACAGGTTTCGATGGACTACTCTTTCCTTTCCAGTGACTGTGTCACATATCCTGTACGTGTGTGTCTCAGTGTTCCTGTCCATGACAGTGTAGATAGTTGATTCCCATCTATCAGCAACCTTCTTCTTGCCCCTTTCTTTCTTGTTTGCCAAGAGCACTCTGTCACCCACAGCAATGGTTGATCCCTTGGCTCTCTTATTGTAGAGCTGTGTGTGTCGATGCTGCTCCTCTGTGCGTGTTCTTGGGCTATGTCCAGGGCTTCCTTCAGGTCTTTGGAGAGAGAGAGCATATAATTGTCATAGCTGGTCACAGCAGGATCATTAAGAACATTGCGGAACAGCACATCAACGGGGAGACGAGGAATTCGCCCAAACATCAAGTAGAAGGGTGCATACCCTGTCGTCTCATGAGCAGCACAGTTGTACATGAACGTCAAAGTCTGTAAGCGTCTTGGCCAGTCACGCTTGGTATCAGGAGTCAATGCACGTATCATGTTTCCAAGTGTTCTATTGAAACGTTCAACGCTGCCATTCCCCATGGGATGGTAAGGGGTTGTGTGTGACTTCCGAACACCTGAGACTCTGAGTAGCTCACTAATAAGCTGACTCTCAAAGCTTGCCCCTTGGTCGCTGTGAATACGTTCTGGGAATCCAAAGACACAAAAGTACTTGTCCCACAGGACCCTTGCTACCTGCTTGGCTGACTGATCTTTACAGGGGAATGCTTGAGCCATCCTTGTGAAATGGTCAGTTATCACTAAGACATCAACTGATTTGTTACAGGAGTCTTCTGCTGACCAGAAGTCGATGCAGACAAGTTGGAGTGGCCTAGTAGATTTAATACTCTCCAAGGGAGCTCTACCATCAGGCTCAACAGTTTTGCTGACAATGCAACGTTGACAGTGACGGACATAGTCGCGCACATCTCTGTCGAGATTAAGCCAGAAGAACCTCTGCCTGGTTAAGCCAAGGCTCCTGAACTGGCCCTGATGGCCTGCATGGTCATGAATGCCCTTCAAGACTTCAGTCTTAACAGACTCAGGAACTACATACTGAAAGCGTTTTGACTTTGAAATCTGATCACGGGAGACTCTGTAGAGTATTCCGTTGCTCATGACAAGCTTCTCCCAGTGCTTCAGGTGCCTCAAAACTATGATGGATTCTTTTGCTCGCTGCCTTCTAGAGGGCCTGCGGCGTCGTTCCACGTAGTACATGACACGAGAGAGGGATCTGTCATTCGACTGCACGTCACGAAGCTCCTTCTCAGTGTAAGCAGGTAGCGAGTCTTGGCTGTTGGGGATCAACTGAGTTAGGTGATGAGCAACAGAGACAGCACGCATTCTGGCTCCCGTTTCCCAATCATTGTGCGATTGCAACACAGCAGAGACGTCATTCATCTCTACTGACTGAGTTTGTACATGCACAACTGAAGAAAACACACTCTGACTTGGCTTCTCACTTTGGCCACTAGACCAACGAAAGGCATCTTGGACAGAGCCATTTGACATGTCTTTGACTTCAGAGAGGAGAATCTTGTAGGGCTCTTGGAGCAGCCTATGGCCAACTCTCTCTCCAACAAAGGGCACACGACTCAGGGCATCCGCAACCACATTTTGTGGCCCGGGAACATACTTAATGTCAAAGTCGTAGCTGGCTAACTTGGCGACCCAGCGCTGCTCACAACAGTCTAACTTGGGCTTCGTCATGATGTGAGTCAACGGGTTATTGTCTGTCCAGACCGTAAACACATGACCCTTCAACCAGTGGCTGAATTTGTCACACACTGACCATTTTAAGGCCAAGAACTCCAGACGGTGAGCTGGGTAGTTACTCTGAGACTGTGACAGGGATTTGCTGGCAAATGCAATTGGCCTTGCTCTGGCTTCACCCCCCTGGACTTGAGACAGGACAGCCCCAATGCCATCAAGGGAAGCATCAGTCGACAGCATGAAGGGCAGAGTAAAGTCTGGGTGGGCCAGAGTAACTGTATTGACCAGTGACAATCTCAGTTTATCAAAGGCCTGTTCTTGATCAGATGTCCAATCTGCGGGTTTCAATTTCCTGAATTGTGACATTTGTTTAGACCTCTGTGCACATTTCCTTTTTGTTTTCTGGCCTTTCAACAGACTGAATAGGGGCTTGGCGATTGTGGAAAAGCTGGGCACAAAGTGCTGGTAGTAATTGATCATCCCCAAAAATGAACGGACCCGTTTCGGAGATGGGGTCACACCATCCAACTCCATCAAATCAGCACTTGTCATATTTGAGAGGCTTTCAACCTTGCTAGGGTCTGTGGACACACCATTCTCATCAATTATGTGACCAAGGAACTTCACAGACTTCCGAAGAAAGAAACACTTCTTTGGGGCCAGTTTTAAATTGTGACCACGTAACCTTTCAAACACCATCTCCAAGCGTTGTAATGCAATTGTTTCATCAGGTGCATACACCAGCAAATCATCCAGATAACACAACAAGCTCAAGTAGTTCTGGTCTCCAAAGATGCTAGTCATCATACGCATGAAACTCCCTGGGCTATTACAGAGACCCTGTGGCAAGCGGTTGTACTCATACAATCCCATTGGTGTAGTGAAAGCAGAGTACTTCCGGTCATCTTCATGGAGAGGCAAGTTGTAGAATCCACTTGTCAGATCCATCGTGCTGAATAAGGAGTTGCCACCTAGTGCAGCTAAACAGTCAGCCTGGTGTGGAAGAGGATGGGCATCCTTCAGGGTCCTCTTGTTCAACCAGCGGAAGTCCGTACAGATGCGTAGGTCTCCGTTCTTTTTCCAAACAAGCACAAGGGGTGAAGCATATTCACTGGTGGACTTCCTGATAATCTCCTTCTCCTCCATCTCACTCAGCACCTGCTGCAGTTTTTGATATTGACTCGGGGGCACTCGTCTGAATGGGATCCGGAAGGGACGATGATCTGACAGATGAATGCGGTGGACAAAGTCCTTAGCCTCTCCACAATCAAGATGGTCGCGAGAGAAGACGTCCTCGTAATTCACAACAAGGCCGACTAACTTGCTCTTGTACGGCTCGGACACATCGCAGGAGTCAATGTCAAGACCACTTATTCCAACAGACTTCAGCTTTTCTTCAGTAGAACATGTTTCACTACCGGAAGTGGTCATTTGATGACAGCTGACCACCGGAGCATCTGTCTGTTTGAGAACGTCCATGTCCTCAAGGGCGATGCAGGAGAAGACATCAGCTAACTTGGCATTGCGTCTCACCAAGACAGCCCTGTCAGATGTGTTGATAAGCTTTAATGGGACCCATCGGTCTCCCCACAAGGGAGTGACAATTCTTGCTACAAGAATCCCTCTCGGAGATGAACGACTTGACGTGGGCTCAGTCATGACAGTACTGCCTGGAGACAGTGCGGTGTTTTTTGGTAGCTTTCCCCAGATGAGATACTCTTGACCGGGTTCGAGGCAGACAGCTGCGTTACATCTAACTGTTCCTATTTTATCAGGTACATCTTTTCCCTTCCAGCGGTCCATACCAGCCAGCATGGATAGGAACTGTTCAGATTCCGTATCCTTTTCAGAGAGGGATCTTGACACAGCTTTCCAGTAGTCTGGACATTGTTTGTACTGACGGATAAGGTGTTTGATAACATTGGTCCCCAGTATCAGTTCATCATGCTGTCCCTGGACTACTAAGCAGGGAACCATCATTTTACAGCCATACACTTCCATCTCCAAATTGAAAGCTGACTTGGGTTTGACACAGTGTCCACCACAGCCTACAAGGACCACATTAGAGCAAAACTGGTTGTCAGCTGAAACTAGACCAGCATCTCTTAACTTTGTCTCTGCTACTTCATTAATGGTGCAAGCCATGGACCCACTGTCTAGCATAGCACTTAGAGTAACTGTGCTGCTAACCATCACCGCCGTATGGAAAAGACTGTCGCTCCGACCCACTGTGTATATGTTCTGATACACAATTTCTTCTGAACCCTCACTTGAGCTTTTGTGAGTATTATAAACTGTCTCAGGATCCGATTTCTTCGCACTTTGGGAGTTCACATCTCGACCTATACTGTCCCCCTCTGAATACAGGTCGGTCAGTTTCCCCCAGGCTGAGGTTGAGTTAATGCTCTGGTGGGGCAGTCCAGCTTTGTGTGGCCAGGGGAAAAACAGATGAAGCACAGCTTCGCTGACATACAATGGCTGATGGTGGTGTGATTGCTGTCATTACACACTCTACAGGCTCTCTCCCTGGACCCACTCTGAAATCTTCTACCACGAGTAGGTGGCCCGCTACTACGCTGTTGTACTTTATCCAGCATCTCTTGCATCATGCCCATCATACGGTTTAGAATCCTATCCTCAGACTGCTGCAGTTCTGGCATCACAACTGGCACAGAAGGGGGGCTTGGAGCATGGCACACCTGGCTTTTAGCAGATACTCGACCTGACGAGGAAGACTGGTCATCACAAGCAGAATTGTAAACTGTGTCAGGAAACGAAGAAGGACGCAGAGGACGACCCTGCTCAAGAACAGTCTGACTGTGAGTTGACATGTCAAGCTGTTGGGGGAGAACCGCTGTGGCGTGGCTTTTCAACATGGCACTGGCTGTACGAGTAGCCCTCTGTTCATTCTGATACTCATCAATTCTGCCTTGAATATCTTTGGAGCTCCATTCGTGGATCGGCCTGCATTTAAAAATACAGGATAACTCAGGGTCAGGGCAATGTTTCACAAACATGAGCGCAACTTCCTCACTAATGTTATCCATTTGCCGACCCCGTCTGCGCAAACCCTCATCTGCGCGATCAGCAGCCTTGTTGATTCTAATCCAGTAGTCTACTGGATTCTCACCCGGTCTAGGTAGGGTATCGTAGAAATCCGCTAGCGGGAGACAAGAGGATGTGTCGCTGAAGTAACGGATGAGCATGTGATAGATGAGATTAGGGTCTTGTGTGATATCAAGCGTTTGATCGCTACGAAGCCCAATCTTCACCACATCTTTAGCTTTTCCCATCAATCTGCTCATGATTTCTTCAGCTTGGTCAGGCACAGGACACTTCTGTTTCCAGAGGTAGGCTTTAGTCGAGTCAATCCACTCCTGGACTGTGTATTTGTCAGAATCGTCCCCTCTAAAGACCTGTGGTTCTCTATCGGACTTAACATGAACCGTAACATGTGGGACTTCCTGATTAACTTTGCTAGTTGCCGTGTGTGTGGCTGTAGTGTTCCGACTCTCACCACTGATATTAGTTAGGCCAGCTGACATTAACTTGGCTACAATAGACTCCCCAATCTGTGCACCTAACTGTCCAACCATGTCGGTGAGACGATCCACAACTGCAGTATCAGTGCTGGGTGTAGAAGTACAAGGACCCTCCCCTTTAAACTGTCCAACAGGAGTACAACCTGGGCTCTGACTTAGCCCCGTACACCTACCGCTGTCAGCTAATAAAGGGAAACGCCCCACCCCCCTACTGTCATGTCTAGTAGGAAGTAAATCACTGTCCGCATAACCGCTGAGCCAAAGACCCCTACCCCTGGACAGGGCTGGGCTGGCAAAATGTTCAATATCATTTCTCTCTGCCATCTCTTAAATACCTGCGTTGTGTACTTAGATCGTATAGGACAAATGTAAACTCTGAATGAGAAAAATTATTACAAATAAATTATTACCAGTCCTCTATACATCATAGACTATACACCGGAATCTACAAGAACTATTCGCAGAATTCATACAGTCTATAATCTATATAATTGACAAAGTCCTCAGACTGCAACCGTTTACAATTCTGACCACACTTGAATCTTGAATCAAATCTTGATCTGGACGTCCACGCAGCATCCACAGCGATCGGCGTAGGCTGATCTTTGAAGATCCGAAAGGTCACGGCACCAGTGTAACGATTCTTGATTCTTCATAGGACTGCACTCACACGGAACTGGTTCTCATTCCTTTATTTATCATTTAGTCTGGTAAACAGAACAAACAAAATCATTTGTTGTTATTTGTTGTTGTTGTTGTTGTTCAAGAAAATGAGATGTTCCAAAGTTTTGGGATTGAGGTGATTTGTGTGTTTGTGGAGGTGTGTTCCTGCCTGTGTGTGTAAGTTTGAAGCGTTACGCTCAAGTGCATGACACAGCATTTTCATCATCGGGATGATCTTTGACCCTGAAACTCTTCTCTTCAGACAACTCCACTGTAGCTTGATGGAAAGGAGCAAGCACAACAAGTGTTTCTCCAATGATGGTGAACTCATCAGCTGTAAGTGGAGTTATGTCTGTATTAAGAGACCCAAGAGATACCCACACTGGTTCCTTCTCGTCATGTAGCCTTTTCAGCATTTCATATGTGCTGTTCCAGCTTGTTGGCACCTCATTGAGTTTCAGGGCTGGCTGTCCCATCTGTTGCTGCACTTGAGCAAGCTTCTCTTTGGCTGTGGTGCTTGATCTGAAGTATGTTACAATTTGCCTCGATTTGTGTCTGATTGATGTAAGTGCAGGGATTTGATCACATGATTTTCTGACTTATAAATTGAGATTGTGTGCAATGCAAACTGAATGCCAAATTTGGAGACTTCTTGTGGATGCAATCACGTTTGCTGCTGCGTCGGTCACAAGACACTTTACTTTATTCGTTATCATGCCCCTTTTGACTCGGGCCAAATTGTCAGCCGTGTGACTTTGTGGAAAGTGTTACTCCCAACACAGATGTACACAACTGCATATTCTCATTAATGTAGTGACAGGTAAGATCCAAGTAAGCCTCCGTGTTCACAGATGTCCACATGTCAGCTGTTATACTTACTGCCACAGCTTGCTGTACTTCCATTTTCACTCGTTCTCGTTCCTCCTTATATTTTCTGGCCACCATTTCTTTGACAGTCTGAAAATTAAACCAAGTTAAACCAAAAGTTAATCAATATATTCAAATTAAATATTAAATGAATTGGATATCAACTACTTCTCTAGACATTCTCTAAACAAACCTTTCTGGTTGGCAAAACATATGATGGCTCAAGGAGCTGAAGCAGTTCCCTGAACCCCTCATTCTCAACAACGCTGAGGGGTTGGCAGTCCTTGAGAATAAAATCCAGGATAGCCTGGTCCAACAAATGCTTCCTGGAAGCTTGATGGTCAAAAATGTGGTAATAACAAAATAATATTAATTAATTATCAATAAAGCGACCATGAGGACGTTTTTAAAAAAT